>CM053792.1:702901136-703111136 GCA_028749045.1 Cupressus sempervirens
CTATCTCTCTTTTATTTATTTCTTTTTCATGGTGAACCCCTGTTTTATAGTTAGGTAGGTTTCCTTCTCTGGCTTTTTATTTAATGCTATTTATGTTTATTTATTCATTTTTAATGTATTGATATATTCATCATCATACATACTAAGATAGATGTGTCCATTGAGATCATATTTTCTTTATCTACGTTCATTTTGTTTTTTGCTTCGTTTAAGTTTTATATATGTATAATCCTTTATATATATAAACTTATACATAGATATATATTGTTACACACACACACACACACACACACATATTCACATTTTTATTATGATTATTCTTGTTGTATTATTACTTTTTCCCATTTTATTATTAATATTGCCTCCACCACTTTATTTTTGTTCCTTCTACATGTTTAATATCTTTTTTCTTCATCACTATTTTTATTTATTCCTTTCACTTTCTTTGTCTTTGTGGACCTTGGTGCCTTGACCTTTGTGTCCCTTTTCTCCTCACACCCTAGTTTTCTCACATATATGTTCATATTGGTCTGCAACTGATCCCTTTTCTCCTCTAGCCAAATTAAAGTGTCATGCAAAGATTTGGTGGTAGGAGTTCCATTTGGATCAAACTAAAAGAGGAAAGGACAAAGTCACTATATGGGATGGGATGGTAGATAAAATGAAGTGTCAGTTCATTTCCATGGATGATGAGCTTGATCTATTTTAGAAAATGGAAGGGTTGAAGCAAGCAGGAAAATCTATTCAAGAGTATACCGAAGAGTTTTACCAAGTTCTCATTAGAACTGTCCATGAAGTAGTTGATAAGGAGAAAGTGGCCCATTATCTTAATGGGTTAAAGATAAGCATTCAGGATGAGCTAAGTTTGGTTCAAATGACTAGTATTGATAAGGCATACTAGTTTTCCCAAAGAGTTGAGGAGAAACTAAGCAAAAACTTTGATAACAAGAATAGTGGAAGAGGTCATGTTGGAAGATCTAGAAGATGATATTATGGAGGTCAAAATGATGATCAGAAGAATAAGGATAAAATAATTCCAATCATCCCTATGATTAGAATAATATAGATTAGAGAGGAAGAGGTAGAGGAAAAGGATCTAGAAGAGGAGGCTTCTATAGGAAATGTTTTCACTATAGAGAAGAAGGGCATAGAACATTCGAATGTTCCCAACACCAAGGAAAGATAGATCAAAGAAGAAAAGGTGAGGCTGGAGTTGCACATGTTGATGAAGATGCCAGATAATCACATTATGAAGATGTTGAAAGAGGAGAAGTCCTGGTTAATAGATGAGTCCTACTGATTGGTGAGAATGAACCTAATCAAAGGAGGAGGACTTTGTTTCACAGTAGGTGAAAATGTGAAGATAAGTGTTGTGATGTGATCATTGATGGTGGAAGTACTAACAATTTTTTTTATAGAAATGATGGTCACAAAGTTGAAGTTGAAGAGACAAAAACACCTGCATCCCTACTATATTTCTTGAGTGCAAGATGACGACATGGTCAATAAGAAATGCTCAGTGAAGTTGAAGATCAAAAGATACGAGGATGAGGTATTATGTGATATCATACCTATGGATATGTGTCATATGTTTTTCGGTAGGCTGTGGTAGTTTGATAGGAATTTTTTACATGATGGGAGAGAAAATACCTAGACTCTCACCAAGGATGGAGTGAAACATAAGTTGAAGCCATTGAAGGAGAAAGAAGAAAATGTATGTAATGTTGCTAGAATATGTTTTTTTGATGGAAAAGAGTTTCTCAAAGATCTAAAGCATGAGCATATTTATTTTTTTGTAATGCCAAAATATGGTAAAGAAGAAGTAGATGTGGTACCTATAGAAGTTGTAGATTTTTTGGGAGAGTTTCCTAATATTGTGTCAAATAATGTGCCTAATGGATTACCCCCAATGTGGAAGATTAGTCACCAAATGGATTTGATTCCACAAACTAGTTTTCCAAACAAGGAAGCACATAGAATGACACTAGCAGAAAGTGAAGAGTTGAATAGACAAGTTCAAGAGTTGTTGCAAAAGGGGTTGATTCGAGAGAGTCTAAGTTTATGTGTTGTACCAACAATATTAGCACCAAAGAAAAATAGAGAATGCAGGATGTGTACAAATTCTTGCACTATTAGCAAGATCATAATCAAGTATAGATTTCCATTGCCAAGGATGGATGATATTATGGATTGTTTGAGTGAGGTTGAGTATTTTCCAAAGATAGATCTGAAGAGTGGATACAATCAAATTCATATCAAAGAAGGTGATGAGTGGAAGACTACTTTCAAAATAAGGGAAGGATTGTATGAGTTCTTAGTCATGCCTTTTGGGCTAAACAATGCACTGAGGACTTTCATGAAGCTCGTGAATGAGGCACTGAAGGAGTTTCTAGGTAAGTTTGTGATTGTTTACCTAGATGATATTTTGATCTTTAGTAAGACATTGGAGGAGCATTCGATGCATATACAAAAGGTGTTTGATAAGTTGAGGGGAGAAAAGTTTATGATAAACCTGAAGAAGTGTAGTTTTTAAAGAAGGAATTGGTTCACCTAGGATTTGTAGTCTTAGTAGAAGATTTGACAATGGACCCAAAGAAAGTGAAGTCTATCTTTGCATGGCCTACTCCAAAGAGTGCTACAAAGGTAAGATCTTTTCATGTATTGGCTAGTTCTTATAAAAAGTCAATTAGAGGTCTTAGTATTATTTGTGGACCCTTGAATTAAACAATGAGATGGGATAGGAAATAATTCAAGTGGAATGTAGGAGTAGATAGGAGTTTTAATTTGCAAAAATAGAAAGTTATAGAGCAACCTATTTTAGTACTTCCTAATTTTAACAAGTTATTTCAAGTAGATTGTGATGCTAGTGGTACTACAATAGTAGCTTTTTTGAGCCAAGAAGCTAGACTTGTTTCTTACTTTAGTGAGAAAGTGAATGATGTCAAAAGAAAATATTATGCTATAGTTTAAGCATTGAAGAAGTGGAGACACTATCTTCTTCCTAAGGAGTTTGTTTTGTATATTGATCATCAAGCTTTGCAATATTTTAATACTCAAAGAAAATTAAACCAAAGGCATTTGAAGTGGGTTGAGTTTTTGCAGAGTTTTAAATTTGTTTTGAAACACAGGAGTGTGAAGTCTAATAGAGTTGCTGACACTCTTAGTCAAAGAAAAATTTTTCTAATAGAAATACTGATTGAGGTGGTTGGGTTGAATGAACTCATTAATTTGTATCTAGAGGATCCTGATTTTGGTGAAGCATAGAAGGCTTGTACAAAACTTGTTCCTCTTGATAGGAAAAAGTGGTTCAATTTCATAATCCATGATGGTATGTTGCTCAAAGAAAGCTAGTTGTGCATTCTAAGAATTTCAATGAGAGAGAATCTCATCAAGGAGAAGCATAGTGAAGGATTGGCTAGACATTTTGGTTGACATAAAACCATAGATTTGGTTGCTAAGAATTATTACTGGCCATAGTTGTAGCAAGATGTGAAGAATTTTATATAAAGTTGCAAAGTCTGTTAGATGGTGAAAGGAATGAAGCACAATATAGGGTTGTATAAGGCATTACCTATACTAGAGAAGCCATGGGACGATGTTAGCATGGATTTTGTTCTTGGATTACCAAGGACTTAGTGAGGGCATGATTCTATTTTTATGGTGGTTGGTAGGTTTTCAAAGATTGCACTTTTCATTCCTTGCGATAAGACTAGTGATGTTGTTCATATGGAAAAATTATTTTTTAGAGAAGTGGTTAGACTACATGGTCTGCCAAAGAGTACAGTTTTAGACTGAGATACCAAATTTATTGGGTATTTCTAGCTTACATTATGGAAGAAATTGAAGATAAAGTTGAACTAAAGTTCATCTCATCATCCACATATTGATGGACATACAGAAGTTGTGAATTGAAGTTTGGGAAATTTGATGAGATGTTTGGTTGGAGACAAGCCAAAAGGATGTGATCCAATTTTACCATAGATAAAATTTGCATATAATAATTTTTTCAACAAGAGTACTTGTAAATCACCATCCCTAATTGTATATTGGAGCAGTTCTAGAAATGCTTCCCAATTGAGGCAGTTGGTTAAAGGAGAGATATGTAGTGTTGAAGAAGAAGAATTTGATGAACATTTGAAGAACATCCATGAGAAGGTGAGGAAGCACATTATAAAGATGAATACATAGTACAAAGCTAAGGCAGATGTGAAAAGGAGGTATAAGGAATTTGAGATTGGAGATGAAGTCATGGTTCATTTGAAAAAGAAGCATTTTCCACTAGGTACATATAATGAGATGAAGATGAAGAAATTTGGCCCATGCAAGATAGTGAAAAATCATGATTCATGAAATGTCTATGAAGGGAAGTTGCCTAGTAAATTGAATATTTCACTACTATTTAACTTTTTAGATTTGACAACATATTATGAGGGAGGTGATGGAGATGAAGTTGAAGAAGTGTGGTGGACTATTCCAAAAACTAGTTCAGTTACCAAAGAGATTGAGGAGATATTGGATAGTTGTGTTGGCCCAAAAGTACAAGGATCAAAACTTATAAAGAATACTTGGTCAAATGGAAAGGGATGCTAGTAGAGCATTCATCATGGCTAGCATGGAAGGAGGTTAACCATCATGGTTTTCCTCCAAACACCTGAGACATGAGACAATCACTTTTCAAATTACCCTGGGTGTCTGATGTAGGAGCATCCTAGGTGTGAGGGCAATCTTGCATCACCTAAAAATGTATTTATTTTCAGCCTTTTCTATTTTAATCAAGACTAATAAACAAGGGGTTTTCTATTTCTAAGAACTTACTATTTTTAGTATGTTTGTCATACGAGCTCAAAATGTCCTAATTTAAGAGATGGATATTCATCTTGGATATATTAGCCTACCATTTGAAGTTGAGTGCCATATCATGTGTATTCATGGATTTATTACAGATTTTTGGTTTATAATTTTGGTATATAAAATTTAGGCTCACTATTGGAGGCCTTAAATTTCCTAGAAGAGGTCCAAAAACTCGATAGATGTGCACTACCACAAATGATGGGTGCTTGCACAGATTCAGGCCTATAGATTAGGAGCTGGGGTTTTCAAAAAGTAGTTATAGTATCCAATCAGAGCAATGGTTTTCCAAAGTTGGGCTAACCAAAGCATCCAAAATAAATTTTGAAGGTGTATTTGGCCAATTTTATATGCATTGTTAGGGGGTTTTGGCCCTAGGTATTAAGTTTGAATGTCTAGAACCTTCCCAAGTGACATAAAATTGCCTATATATGAAATTCCCAAACATTGTCTAGGACAACTCTGGGTGATAGTTTGTAGCTTTTTCTTGTAGAGTACTATATTGAAGGTGCCCATGTGGGATATCCTATTGTAATTGTGAGTTATATAATTCCACATTTGTAGTGATAACAAGAAGCCCATATTTTGTTTTAATAATTACTATTGTTTCTTTGTTTCTATTATGTGTTTATGGTTTTAAGGGGGAGGACCCTTCATCAAATTTATTCAAGTTCAAATTAATATCATATACTTATTAAAACTTACATCATCATACTTTCTTCAAATTCGCTTTATTAGTCAAATAATATGGAACTCTACTAAATTAGCATAATGTCTAACCAACTAAGGCCTAACATCAATGACAACATAGGGACTGATATGACTCTTTCACATAGATTAATAGCATTAGTAGTTTGGGTTAATAGATTCAGATGATGATACAAATCAAGAAAGTATAGCCAGATACTAAATCAAAATCATAATGCATAATAAGAACTCTTCTTTGAGATTGATAATGGAATTCATATCCAACTTGATGAACCTAGAGAAGAATAAAGAGCACCAAGATATATTTCTTTAAATCATCCTAATGATAAAATTATTGGTAATGAAAGTAGTGGAGTAATGAAAAGAGGAAGAATGAGAAATGAGATTTTTTTTAATTTCACAACTTTGACCTAAGAATACTAATGAAGCATGCAAATATGAATCATGGACTAATGCTATGAAGGAAGATGTTGAATAAATTGAAAATAATAATACACGTGAATTTGTTCACAGGCCTAAAGACAATAATGTTATAATAGGAACAAAGTGGGTGTTTGGAAATAAAATGAATGAGGAAGGAGAAGTGGTAAGAAACAAAGAAATACTAGTATATAAAAGTTATTCACAATAAGAAGGTGTTGATTCAAACAAAACTTTCCCTTTTAGAAATATTAAAACCAATTAGATTTTTTTTGGCATATGCATCTAAAAGAAATTTCAAAGTATATGAGATGGATACCAAATCTACTTTCTTAAATGGAGAATTAGAAGAAGAAATATATATTAAGCATCCTTATGACTTTCCATTGACAAAACAAGGAGATATGGTATGCAAGTTGAAGAAATCCCTTTATGGATTGAAGCGAGCTCCTAGAGCTTGGTATGTAGGGTAATATAAATGCATGAAAAACTTGGGATTTAAAAAGGGAAATGGAAAAAAATAATCTATACCTAAGAGTTAATTCACATCAATTAGTAATTATAGAAGTCTTTGTGGATAAAATAAATTTTGGAGAAAGTGATGAGGTAAATAATTAATTTTCTGATGAAATGAACGGTGAATTTGAGATGTCTATGATAAGTAGGTGAATTACTTTTTTTGACGATAAAAAAATCAACCTAATGGTGGTATCCTATATCTCAAACAAATTTTCTTAAGGAATTATTAGTATTATAATTTGGTATGGAAAATTGTAAACCAACTATAACACTAGTGGTTACAAGATGTAAGTGACTAACAGTGATGATTCACCTTGTATTATTCATAAAAGACATAGATATATAATTGGTGATTTATACTATTTGAATCACACTAGGCTCAACATAGATAGTGATATTCATGTATATAAAGGGAGCTTTAGAATTTGGTTTGTGGTATGATAGATCAAATGACTTTATAAAATATACATACACTGATGTTTATTGATAGGAAATCTTAATGATAGGAAAAGTATTAGTGGAGGAGTATGTTTCCTTGGAGGAATATTAGTTTCATGGTTGATCAATAAATAACATTGCATTTCAAAATCTATAATAGAACTAGAATATGTAGCAATATTAAATAATTTTAATTAGTTAATATGGATGATATAGATACTAGAGGATATTGATATAACATTCTCTAAACCTATAATTGTGCATTATGATAATACAAGTACAATAAGCATTTCCAAGAGTCTAGTTTTACATTCAAAGACTAAGCATATTGCCATTAAGTATTAGTTTTTGAGAGAGAAATTCATTGAGAACAAAATCTAATGGAATATGTGAAAATAAAAGAGAAGGTAGTAGATATATTCACTAAAAATATTGCTAAGGACACATATGAGTACCTCAAAGGTATGCTTGGGGTAATAGCCCCACCCTATGAAGAGTAATTGGTGTAGATATGCACTAGTCTAGTATATTCAAAGAACATTTATTCATTTGGATGTGATGCTTGGTACTACTTCTTAGGGGGGGTGGCCACATGATATACAACTAATCTTAGAGACCTTACATATATTTATTTTTAACATAAAAAAATTGTTTATAAATTGAAAGTTTTGGCTTGATCCAATACAAGTACTTTGATAATCATCATCAAAGTAGTTGAAAACTTCATAAATTGATAGAGAATATTGATATTTGAAATATTGGCACATTTTCTACTAATATTAAAGGAGGAGAATATTAGTTAAAAATCCCTCATAAAGGAATGTATATGCAGGAAAGCACTAGAGATAATCAAGAAATATGTACAAGAAATGTAAACTTTTAAGACTGTATATGTTGAGGATATTCAAATAATTGCATTTTGTTGTTTACTTTTAGTTTGATAGTTTTTCAGCATATGTTTCCACCAATGCTAAAGGGGGGTTGTTTTCATGAGATGAGGACATTATTTGAACTTCAATGATTTTTAGAGATTTTATATTGATGCCATGTTTTTCATTGATGACAACATATGTACTTATGTTCATGGGATACTCAAATTTTGTATATCATAGGTCATTGATTAGATTAGCTAGACAATTGTTGACATAATTAGATGTATGAGATTACATGTGTTGTTAATCTCATATTGGTTTTGACAAGTGAGTGTCTATACACTTAAGTAATTTACTTAGTTCATGCCAAACAAGTAACAAATCCTGAGCACAACATATAAGGTAGAGCATGCCGAGTAAATAGTGAGTACCGAGTCACTCATATACTAAGTCACTCAAGTTCCAAGAACATATTATGTGCTACATGATTTAGATGCCAAGAAATTATGGCATACTGAGTCATTCAAATGCTGAGTGACAATATTGAAGTCATAGTTAGTGTAGAGCACTAGGGACTTTAGATGTTGAGTAACATAGTTTTGGCATAGTTGTTTGTATTGGCACAAACTACTATGTAAACCATTTTTGGGCCAACGTAAGGATTGAATTACAATATTTTGTTGATAAGGACAAATCTTAAGTGGGAATCCATATGTACTACATGCACCCAATCAGGTAAAGGGAAGGTTCAAGTGACAATATGGATGAATCATAGTTGTTGATTCATACCTAAACCTATGTCACCTAGGTTTTCTTAAGAAGGAAAAACCCTACATTTTTCATGAGAGAATGAATGAATGAATGAATGATGAGAGAGAGAGAGAGAGAGAGAGAGAGAGAGAGAGAGAGAGAGAGAGAGAGAGAGAGAGAGAGAGAGAGAGAGAGAGAGAGAGAGAGAGAGAGAGAGAGAGAGAGAGAGAGAGAGAGAGAGAGAGAGAGAGAGAGAGAGAGAGAGAGAGAGTTTTCATGTACAAACAGGACATTCATGGTGACCAACGAATTATGATCTGAATTGCATTGCAGAATTAGTTAAAGGAGAATAGAGGAAGGAAACAGTGAACAATAGAGAGACATCTAATCAAGAAGGATCAAGTACTCAATAGTATAGAGGTGATTTGACATTAAGAAATAGAGTGATAATCAAAGGATCATTGCTGAGACATTCTAAAAGGTGAATCAGTTAAATCTCTTAACAAAGTAGTCCTAACAAGTTGTATTGAAATCTTTTAACAAGGTGCTTATTTAATTGTGAGTTGAAGTCCCTTAACTAGGCACAATTCTAACAAGGTGTTGAAATCCTTTAACAGGGTGAGACCTAACAGTTTTTGTAAGCCTTTAACAGGGTGAGACCTAACAGTTTTTGTAAGCCTTTAATAGGGTAGACCCTTCACAGGGTAGATCATGTTTCATGATCAAAAATTGTAACCTTCAATGGATACACTTTATTACTATAGTAGTGAAGATTTGTGGGTGTCATCCTCACCCCAGTTTTATCTTCTCATTGGAGGGCTTTTGGGTAATCATATCTTGTTTCATATATGTGTGAATGCTTACTTGTTTGAATACTTTAAATGTATATGTTTTTACATGGTATTTCAATTTGCTTATTGAATTGTGAGATGGATGTGTGGTGAATGCTTTTATGGATCAAAAGTTTGAAGCACTAATTCACCTTCCCCCTCTCAAAGTTTACCTTTCCTATTGTAATTCCAACAATTGGTATCAGAGCTTTGTCCTTTGAAAGTGAAGCTTTACAACTTTGAGGAAAGATCTTGGAAATGGAAGTCTACAAGTTGGGAAAAGTTATTTAGAACTAAGAGATTGAAATAAAACTCATTCTACAGTAGTTGAATGAAGCTAGATAAGATCTAAAGAAATCATTGAAAATAAGGAAGGAAATTGCTATTGAGGAGAATGACACACAATATCAAGAGATGGACACTACTAAGATATTTTCCAATGGAAACTCCAATTAATTTGATGCAACAATTGCAGATCTAATGGAAAAGAATAGAACCCTAGCTAAAGAGATCAGAAATCTTAAGATAGAGCAAGAGTCACAAGCCATATTACTATGTGAGGTGACCAGACAGAAAAAGAAAGCTAAGGAAGATAAAGTCAAGATTGAAGATGAAAAAAGAGTTCTAACTAGTAGATTGAAAGAGAAATCATCAAAATTAAATAGGATTGCTCACATGCAACTAGAAACAATGAATCAATTCATGATTACTAATTATGAAATAAATAGTAAAGACATTGAGATCACAACACTAAAGTTGCAAAATGAACAATTGAGCAATAATTTGAAAAGGGAAAAGGAGTTTTCTAAAAGTTTCAATAAACCTAGTGAAGCCATCAAGTACTTTGAACAATTGACGAGATCCCCTAAATATAAAAATGATACATATGGACTGGGATACACTAGTGCTGAAGAAAGAAGTAACAAAGGTAAGAAATCCAAACCTACTTGTCATAATTGTGGTAAGATAGAACATACTACTAATATGTGCAGGAGCAAGACTGTAAGTCAGAATGTTAAGCAAAATAACATGGGTAACTACCACAAGTGGAACAAAAAAGGTCATTAGGCAAATGAATGTAGAACCAAGACCATGCACACTCAAAGATTTGAAGGTTATTGTTATAACTATTAGAAGTATGGACATAGAGCTTTTGAATGCAAATCCAAACCCAAGTGGTCATCAAACAAACAAACAAAGGTAAAGAACAATGGAAACTTTTATAATTGGGATTATAATACAAGGTATAGTTGTCACTACTGTCAAGAGTATGGATATGTTCCTAAAAATTGTATTAGAACACATTTCAAAAGTGATTACAAGAGGTGATTTACTCAAACCACATGTTTTAGCTATTCAAAGAGTGGTCACATCAGTAGATATTGTCCAACGAGGTCAAAGACACCAAGTTATGAGTTCAACAAAGGAAAAGGAAAGGCAGATGTTGAAAATGTTAGAGATGAGATGAACAAGACATGGAAGAGAAAGGAAGATTGTAGCACATCAAGTGCAGATGGGATCACTTCAGCCAATGGGTCAGGTGATCAAACCTCATCAAATTAAGCAATCAAGAGATATGCGGGACTGATAGTTAAAAGATATATCATACATCAGTTCCAAGGATTTAGTTTTGAAATGATCACATATGCATGAATCAAGATGCAAAGTGTTATTAGAAATCAATGGTAAATATTTAAGTTTTGTCAGTTTTTCTTTTTACCACCGAGCATGAAAAGTTTCATATGGTTGCTAAGTGAAATGTTAGTGGATATTGAGCTAGAAAATGTTTTAGTTGAGGAAGAGCTCATAGTAATTGCTAAGCATATGGAAAGACACATGGATTTCAAGCAAGCCATAAACTAATTGATATCGAGTTTACAATTGTGTAAGGACTTAGCATTAATTGTAGTGTTTTAAGGGCTATTTGATCAATTTATGCTCATTTGAGAACATTTGAATTAAAAGAAGAACATGAAGAGCTAAAGGTGATATGTAGAATTTGATCCAAGCATTTGCAAGAGATTTGAATGATTGTTTGACACCATTTTAGTAGGAGTTATAATGTATTTACCATGTGCTAAGATACATAGTTTCAAATTTCACAAACCCTAGATATATGTAATGGCATCTAGTTCTTCTAAACAAAAAGGTGTAGAGGGAAAAGAGGTATGATTTATTACGCATGCAAGATCAGAGAAGAATATGGGAAACTATGTGAAAATAGAGCATTGAAGGAAGAATAGAAGATTTTCAAGAAGAAAGGGTTAACTCATACCCTAAATTTTCCCAACATCTTCAAAATAGAGTGGATTAAGATTGTCTTAAGAAGAATTCATTATAGCTTTGTATGGTTAGAAAATGGGCTAGTCAAAATCTCAAAGAAAATTATTCATAGGGTAATAGGGTATCCAACCCTAGATCAGCCAAAGACCATGAGAAGTGATCAAAGGAAGTTATCTAAAATAACAAAGGGGTTGTATGGAATAAAAGGGGAATGACCATTGATACTATCACAGATCCCCTGATAGCTTTTGTGGTGAGAGTAATAGCACACAAGTTTTATTACTCTAGTAGATTAAATAGTGTATCTTTCATTGTAGTGGATATGGGCTACAAAATTGTGAAGAAGGATCATACCTATGTTCCTGCTAAGTTTCAATTGCAATAATTGATTGAGAATTTGGGAGCCATAAGGAAAACCAAGAGTGCTTAGTGTAACCATGGATCTATTCTGGTATGTATTTCTTTTATGTGCAAAATACATTCTCTACATTTGGTAAGGTTGCTTGGAAGGTGAATAGATCAATTGTAGTTCAAATAGGAGAATTCATTGAGAAATTAGGTGATAACTTTGAGTTAGTGATGACTAGTTGTTTTGAAGATTTTAAGCAAACAATGAAGAAATGACTAAGGATACTAGTCTCACTAGTGGAGAAACATTACAATGATTTTTGCTTCCTAGTTGTTACTAATTACACATATGTACAAGTAGCAATTCCTAGGGTGAGATGGCTAATGAAATTAGGTTATGAGATCAATGTTGATGAGGCCTCTGCAACAATCATAGTATCACTTGCAGAAGAAGTGGATAAGGAAACCAAAGCATTTGGTAATTATGACTTGGCCAAATCAAAAATCACTATGGATTTGAAGACTATTTCAGAGATGAGAAAGAAGAAAAAATTGGGTGAAGGAGCCAGGGAAGAAGAAGAGGGAGATGAAGAAGAAGAAGAAGTAGACACACAAGCTCAAGAACCATTAGCACTAACACAAGGTTAGGGAGAAGATCAACAAGAGGAGGAAGTATAAACTGTAGAAGATGCCAAGGAAGAAGAAGCCAGTAAAGCACCTATAACTACTGATAAGAAGAAAAGAAAGGAAAAAACTCAAGTAGTGAGGGAAAAAAATAAGGTTGCAAAACCTAGTTAGTCCATACCTACAACACCTACCACAAGGGCTACTACAAGAGTCACTGCACAGAAGGCTAAAGAAGTAGCTAGGTCTAAAGAGAAGGAAGATGGAGAAAAGAAGAAATTGAAGAGGAAGTATGTTTCCCAAGCTAAAACGAATGAGGAGATGACTTAATTAGATGACAACAACCAATTCCAAGTGGTGAGTCATAGTCCATCCTCAGATCTAGACAATTTATGTGAGAATGTTAGAAACAATGTTAATTTATCATATTTCTCTCACATTGAGTTTGATAATCTTGGAAATATTGAGAAGAACCAAGTAGAGGAGGCAGTATATGCCATTATGGCTACACTTAAAAAGGCTTCTCTAGAAATTGCCAACTCCATACCGAAAAGTTTATATGATAGATTTGAGCAAAAATGGCACTATGTTTTGAACATTGAAAGAAAAATTAGGGAGACATCCCTTGCTCAAGTTATGCCAAAACTTAGTAAGGTTGAAATGTCTAATGCCATTAAGAAATATGTTGTAAAATTTGTACCTAAGTATATGGCATTTAGTATATTATAGAACAATATAGAGGATGTTGTGAAGAAGTCCAAACAAATGTAGAAGTTAACATATGGACTGACAAGATCAAAAGAAGATGATTAGACACCCATTGAGGTAGGAGAAGATGAAGAAGATAATAATGAAAAAGGCATAGTTGAGGGAGGCCTTGAAATAAATATTGATAACTAGGCATCAAATGAGGAAGAGCAACAACTAGACTAGAGTGTACAAGATACACAAATACTGATTGCTAGCCCTTTATAGGTGACAAGGGAAAATACTGAAACTATCATAATAAAGGATGTTTTTGATACTACTTCTTAGAACATTAATCCCCTGATGTTGGAGCATCTTGGGTTGCCTTGTTGTCCTGCTCATTTTGTTTGCCTAGTAGTTTTCTTCATGTGCCCAGTAACCCTGTTTTCTTCATGTGCCTAGTAACCCAGTTTTCTTCATGTGCCAAGTTACTGTAGCAATTCCTTCATGTGCCAAGTTACTGTAGCATTCCTTCATGTGCTGAGTTACCCAGTGTATGTTGAGTGATTCTTCATGTGCCAAGTTACTCAATGTATGTCGAGTGTTTCTTCATGTGCCAAGTTACTCAGTGTATGTTGAGTGTTTCTTCATGTGCCGAGTTACTCGATGTATGCTGAGTGTTTCTTCATGTGCCAAGTTACCCAGTGTATGCCAAGTGTTTCTTCATGTGCCAAGTTACTTAGTGCATGCTGAGCTGAGTTACCTAGTGCATGCTAAGTGTCAATATTCAGACATGATTTTACGAGCCGACTTGTGGGATTTATTTCATTCGCGATATTTATGTTAAGATCTTTTCTTGGGATGAGTCTAGACCGTTGTTGGGTCAGCCTTACTCTTATGTAATGATTCTAGAATGATCTGTAAGCCATTTTGGCAAGTATAAATAGAATGTTCAAGATTAGAATTAGGCAAGTTTTGGAGAAGTTTCAGAGAGAGCAAATTTACTGAATGTATTGTAATTGGCCATAACCTAGAAGGCCTCACATGTGGGCATGCATGAAGATATTTTGGTGAATCAATAGAATTATTATCTCTTCTCTCTCCTTTGGTTGTTGTTCTCTGTGTTCATTTCCATTGTGTTAACTCTTGCAAGGTGGTTTGGATAGCTAGGTGAGCCTTTCACCCTAGTTATTCATCCTTTTGCCTATGTCATCCCTTTATAGAGGAAGATTTGAAAATGATACTTATCTAGTCTACTCTCAAGGCTAAATTATGTGACAATCCTATATAGTAAGTGTAGATGAAATACAAAAGACAAAGACTATAATTGTAGGGGAGGAAGTGAAAACACAAGAAACACCTATAATCACTCCTCAAGTCATAAGTGTGCAACCTTCACAACCCATAGTTGTATGTCAAAGGAAGGAGACAATAGGTTTCACTATCACTACACTCATGCAAGACAATCTAGTCTCAAAAAATGCACAAGAACCTGAAAAAGATAAGGTGGAAAAACTAGTAAATAATGGGACACAAAGCAAAATAGGTCAGGTAGATACACCTTCACTCCAGCACAAGATCAAGGTGTAACTGAAACCAAAAAGGTAGAAAAGGACAAGTCTTAAGAGACAAATTTGACACCCAAGCCAAAAAAGCTAGTAGAAATCCAAGCACTGGTGATATTACCATAATTTGTTACTCCTTCTAGTCAATCTCTTTAGAGGCCGAGCACAAATGCTACACCATTGCAATTCTTAGTGCCAAGTCCTAGCTTATCTAAGGTAGAAGAGGAAACTACTTATGGAAATGTTAGCCTAGGTGAAGAGACTGTATTGCCAAATTTTGATTATGTAGTAATAAAAAATGAGTAGATGTGTATACTAGAAGAAGCCCTAGCAAAGAAGAAACATCAAGAACTACTCAAAAGGGAGCATAGGTAGAAGCAAGCTTTGATTAATTTTAAAGAGATTTTCTTAGATGCATTCAGTCTACCTACTTTAGATGAAACAAAACCTATCATTGAACAATTGACCAATATAGTGGAAAGAGTTAGTTACATGAACTTGGATATTGATGACATACTATTAGAATGGTTTGAAAAGAAGTTTCAAAACAAGGTAAATGAGAAGATATCCAGTGGTATTGCACTGAAAAAATTTAAGCTAGAAACCAAGATAGAGAGTGTGAAGAAGGTACTAGAGAACAGTTTCTCTCTGTACATCAAACTGTGTAATCGTACACTCTTCACAAAAGAGATAAGGAATCACATCCTAAGCTTGGAGAGCCAAATTTATTTATCTAATACATTATCTCCCAAGTATCCAACTCAAAATGAGAAACACTTTAGGAACCTATTGAAATCCCAGAGTTAGTTAGCATCACTACAAGAAGATAAGCCAACTTAAGGGCTAAATTGGTTAGCATACAGTCAACATTGACTCCTCACATGGAGATTTTACACAAGGAACTAGGATATGTAGAAAAACTAATAAAGAAAGACCCCAATCTTTCTACATTAGATGGCTTAGTACACCTTGCTACCGAGTTGGCCATTCAAATTAAGTCTTTGGAGGTAGCTTGTGATAATTGGGATGTAGCTCTTAAAATTATACTTGAGGTCCATAAATCTTTTTTAGACAAGTACACTATTAGTGTATAACCCATTGACATCAGTGTCAAAAAGGGAGAGTAAGAGAAATAGGGGAGAGCATCATGGGGGAGCAAGAAAACAAAACAAAGAGATATCTATCCAAAGGGGAAGTAAGAACAAGTGAGTAACAAAACAACAAATAAAAACGTCACTTCAGACATAAAGTTGAGAAAGAGTATCAATTGATACAAATCTACTCAGCAAGAGAAAGATTTTGATACAAAGTATAGTACAAAATAGATCAAACAACTTAAGGAGAGTTATAATATTTTGAGGTATAATTCATGTTGCAAAATTTTCATATTTTTGAACTTTGTATGCAAGTCAAATTGACATCTATGTTATGCTCAAAAGAATAAGATTATTAATGTATGACCGAGTGTTTTTGACACTCATGTCAAAGGGTGAGATTGTTAATATTAGTGGTTTTGACAAGTGAGAGTCTATACACTTAAGTTAGTTCATGCTAGACAAGTAACGTATGCTGAGCACAACATATAAGGTAGAGCATGCCAAGTAAACAGTGAGTGTTGAGTCACTCATATGTCAAGTCACTCAAATGACAAGCAAATAGTATGTGCCAAGTGATTCAATTATTAAGCAAGTAGTGCATGTTGAGTCATTCAGATGTCAAGTGACATTATTGAAGTCATAGTGCCGAGCACCAGGGACTTTAGATGTCGAGTAACACACTCTTGACATAGTTGTTTGTATTGGCAGAAACTACTATATAAACCATTTTTGGGCTGACTGAAGGATTGAATTAACATATTTTGTTGATAAGGATGAACCTTAACTGGTAATCCTTATGTATTACATGCACCCAATCAAGTAAAGGGAAGGTTTAAGTGGAAATATGGATGAATCAAAGTTGTTGATTCATACCTAACCCTAAGTCAACTAGATCTTCTTAAGGAGGACAAACCCTAAACTTTTTATGAAGGAATGAATGAATGATTAGGGAGAGAGAAGGAGAGTTTCCATTTGCAAATAGGGTATTCATGTTGACCAAGGTATTATGATCTAAATTGCATTGTAGAATCAGTTAAAGCAGAATACAAGAAGGAAACAGTGAAAAATAGAGAGACATCTGATCAAGAAGGATCAAGTACTCAACAATAAAGAGGTATCTAACATCAAGAAATAGAGTGCTAATCACAGGATCATTGATGAGACATTCTAATAGGTGAATTAGTTAAATCTCTGAACAATGTAGTCCTAATAGGCTATATTGATGTCCTCTAATACCATACTTAATTGCGAGTTAAATTCCTTTAACCAGGCACCCTTCTAATAGGGTGACACCTAATAGTCTTTGTACGCCTTTATCAAGGTAGACCTTTCATAGGGTAGATCATGTTTCATGATCAAACATTGTAACCTTTATTGGATACACTTTATTATTGTAGTAGTGAAGATTTGGGGATGTCATCCCCACCATAGTTTTACCTTCTCATTGGAGGGATTCTAGGTAATCATATCTTGTGTCATATATGTGTGAGTTCTTACTGATTACATACTTTAGATGTATATGTTTTACATGGTTTTCAGTTTACTTATTGAATTGTGAGATGGATGTGTGGTGAATATTTTTATGGGTTAAAAGTTTGAAGCACTAATTCACAAACCCCCCTCCCCCACCCACCCACCCCCCACCCCCATCTCAGAGTCTACCTTTCCTATTGTAATTCCAACATGTGTATACTATAATGGATGTAGATATCATGTGAAAATTTTTTATATACTTTATGTGATTATTTGGTTAAGTTATAGTTTATTCGGTGAAGACTAGTAGCAGACTATTGTAGAAGAAATAATAATAGAGATAGTTGCAAGTATTTTGGCTATATCTTATTGGCGATTAGGAAATAATTATGGAATGCATGGAAGATGGTAGAAGACTTGTTTGTGTGCATATTTTGGAAGTGAGAAGCATTTCGATGAAACATTGCTAGTGTGTAACATGTGGTATATTTTACTTGCAAATAACTTGGTTATACAAACATATGGTTTATTATTGGAAAATGTAATATTCTTATTATAAAATGTGAAAAACTTAAAGTAATGATTGTATTATTTTCTTATAAAGGTTTTGATTCCTTATCATGGTCTTGTGTAATCAATTTTATAGTGGGGATGCTATAGAAGGCTGACCTAATTGATCATTTGTAAAGGGTATAAAGGAATAATGTTTTCCATTTTTTAGATGTATGCTTTGGTTTGTATGGAATGTATGAGAGATATATGATGTGAGATTTGATATTGGATTATTAGAATAGAGTATTGGTGATGTTAATTTGTTAAGTTTACTTTAAAGAAAATATTTTGGCAATAAAGTTGTAGATTAATTAGTTCATATTTATTATATATGTTAGCTTGAAAAATTACTATCTTTCACTTTTGTGGAAACACTTAGACAATGGGTCTACTTGTTCTTCTCAACCTTTAAAATGGATATAACCTTCTAACAAGGGTTTAAGGTCACCTATTAGGGATTTTCTCTTTAACATGTACTTTTGTACTAAATGAATTTTATTTAACTCTTAACAATGTCACATCATTTCACAAGGAATTTATACATTAGTATATTATTATTTTAAATATAAGAGAAGTTATTGAGAGGGGAGGGATGAATCAGTAACCACTAAAATAAATCCCAAATCCCTTAGATGTCAATACAAAAAAAAAACTCTAATTAAATTGTAATCTATTGTAACTTGAAAAACACATTCACTCGACATACATTAGAAAAATCCTATAACTTGGTAAATGATGAAATTACTTAGAAACTGTTGAACATGAAAAAATTTAAGATATTATCTATGATTGAACTTACTTAACTTAGTTGAATACACATGAAAAAATAACATGAACACAATTGACACCAAGATTTAACGTGGAAACTCAATTTGGGAAAAACCACCAATTGCAACTAGTTAGTGATTTTCACTCTTTTGAAGTGAGCCCTGTTAGGAGCCAACCCAATTAAAGGTTAGAAAATAGACTATTAGATATGACACTATTAGAGGATTTAATATCCATGTTAGGAGTGGCCTTGTTAGAAGATTTCTAAATAGCTATTAAGCCAATTCGGTTAAGAGATTTAGATCACAATTACAATTATTAGAAAGTAACAATGAGATAACCTAATTTCTGATGTAATTGAATTTTTGATTATAGATTTCAATTTTGGTTTGTATACTTGATCCTTCCTAATCAAATGTACCTTTTTAGATCAACAAGGATATTCTACTTAACCTTCCAATTCTCTTACACTAAGCTTCATCAAATCTTCTATTATGTTCGACATATTCAATCCTAAACTTGACCTTATATTTATATTTTACACATTGTCAAGTTGAATTGAATACAACTTAGTATAATTAATATTCATCTTCTCAGTAAGCTAGAACCAACAAACAAAACTATTGAACTCAATATTCCAAAATAAGAAAATCCTTCATTAGCTGACCCTTCTCGATAGACACTAACTCAGAAGAAATTTTCTTGTGTTAACCAAGTGAGCTCAATTAACACTGGTTCCATCCAACATTTCCTTCATTAACCAAGATACCTCAGTTAACACTCCACTTCAGCAAACTTTCCTTTGTCACCCAAATGAACTTGGTAGACATTGTCTTCTGAACTAGGCAAACTCTGGAATGATTGGTAGACATAGAAAACTATCTTTATCGCCCAAATGAGCTCGACATACATAGATTGACAATGATATGACATTTTGTCTAACATCAAAGATAATACACAATTAATAATTTTTTTTCAACAATTATCTTGTGGATACCATCTCCATTGGGGTTTTGCCTTTGATCAAGGGTTTCCCTATTCAAAAAACTATCATTTTCTGGTGCATGGTTTCTTACTATTCTGCATCACTATTTTAATTTTTTGAGATCATATTTATATGTTTGGATTTAAATTATATTTATACACAACTAATTCATACCTCCCTCCCCCTTAAGTTATGTGTGGACTTTACTTCTTAACAGACAAGAAAGTCAAGAAAGTCAAGTTGTAGAAATAAGACATAAATTTGAAACCCTAAGGATGTTAGAGGATGAAAGTATTAGAATTTACCTATACTAATTAAATGACATTGTAAATATAATCAAAGTTATTATTCAAACTATAGAAGACAATGAATTTGTATGGAAACAAATGAGGACTACCAAAAAAATCTTTAACCCTTACTATATTCTATTCAATAAAGTAGGGATGTCTCTCTCTCTCTCTCTCTCTCTCTCTCTCTCTCTCTCTCTCTCTCTCTCTCTCTCTCTACACACACACACACACACCTAAGTTGTGTGTGGACTTTACTTCTTAACAAACAAGAAAATCAAGAAAGTCAAGTTATAGAAAAAAGACATAAATTTGAAACCCTAATGATGTTAGAGGATGAAAGTATTAGAATTTACCTACACTAATTAAATGATGTTGTAAATATAATCAAAGTTATTAGTCAAAGTATATAAGACAATGAATTTTTATCAAAACTAATGAGGACTATAGAGAAATTATTCAACCCTTACTATATTCTATTCAACAAAGTAGGGATGTGTGTATGTATGTATACATATATGTGCACACAGAAAAACACACACACACACACACTCTCTCTCTCTCTCTCTCTCTCTCTCTCTCTCTCTCTCTCTCTCTCTCTCTGATCCAAATAATAGTCAAGCTTCCTTTCAAATCTATGAACTTCAAGATTACCAATACGAAAAGAAGTATGTTGTATTCAAGGCAATAAAAAGAATTAAATATGCTCCAAAGATAATCAATGGACTAGATGGTGAATAATTTGTTGTAGTATGATGTTCATGAAATTACTATTGTCATGTATGCTAATATATAATATTCCACTAAGCGAGCTAAAGTTTAAGAAACCCCCCTCCAAAAAAAGACATAAAATATTGGTGAATCTTTCATTATTTTGAAAAACCAAATTATTTTTATTGGTGAATCTCTCAATTTTTTTAATTTTAAATATTATTTACATTGGCTATTATTTTGGAATCATAATTTTTTAGTAGAAAATATTGGCGAATCTCAATAATTATAGGAAGTTTTCTAATCGTCATGGAATATTACAAATAAAAATTGAACATTTTTTATCTCATGAAAATTATGAGGATAATTACATTATATTTTAAATCAACAGTGAAAAATAAATATTGGTGATATATCCCTAAAGTAACTAATAATTATGATAATTTCTATTTTTTTTAAACAAAAGTGGACAAGCCACCAATAATATATTTCTAATAACTAGTTCAAAGACTCATCTATGGAAGAACTAGGAAGAAACCCTAGAGTCATTGTCAAAAAATTATGATAATTATTGGTGAATAAATTTTAATTTCTTCAATTATAATATATAATATTTAGGTGAATCAAATCTAATCATGAATCGAATATTGTGGCAAATCTTTGAGTTTAATTTTTTTAATAAAATAAATTATTGAGCGATTTTAAATATTTGAGAACTAAATTTAATAAAAATGTGGTAATTTAGGTTGCATTAAATCTTAAATTATTATCCAAATTACTAGCGATTTTTTTTTAAGTTATCCAATTTACGAGTATTAGCCACGTAAAAATACCTTGCTAGTGAGGCCACAATAATGGTTCCAAATTTCCATCATGAAGAAATAGGATGGCTATATCCATATATGTGTGTGTACATACGTATGTGTGTGTGTGTGTGTGTGTGTGTGTGCGCGTGTGTGTAAATTTAATAAAAATGTTGCAATTTAGGTTGCATTAAATCTTAAATTATTAGCCAAATTACTAGAAAAAGTTTTCTAAAAATTAGCCAATTTACGAATATTAGCCACTAAATAATACCTTGCCGATGAGGTCACAATAATGGTTCCCAATTTCCATCATGAAGAAATTGTATGGAAACTACACACACACACACACACACACACCTAAGTTGTGTGTCAACTTTACTTCTTAATAAATATGAAAATCAAGAAGGTCAAGTTGTATAAGCAAGACATAAATTTAAAACCCTAAGGATGTTAGAGGATGAGAGTATTATAATTTACCTACAATAATTAAATGACATTGTAAATATAATAAAAGGTATTAGTCAAACTATATAAGACAATGAATTTTTATTGAAACTAATAAGGACTACAAAAAACATTCAACACTTACTATATTCTATTCAACAATGTAGGGATGCATGTATGCATATGTATGTGTTAAAAATAGATTGATACAAGTATGAAAAATGTGTTTCAATCTTTGTTTTGTCACTAATGTCAAACTTGTCATTTGCTAGTAAGACAACTACTTATATGATTTAAGTACTATCATATGTTTGATTGATGTAGAGGATTTGATTAAAATGATGTAACAATAACACCTAGAGGAAGGTTTGAGTTATGATATGAACAAGAAGTACAAGAATCAGCAAAAAAGACAATGATATCATAGTGCATTGATAATCTACTTATGGTTGCAAAGGTTGATTACATTGAGCAAGTTCAAAAGAACAAGTTAAACGAAGTTAGTCTTCCAAACTTGAGTAAGTAGAAAGTAGGTGCTAAGAAAAGTTAGTGCAAGCCAAGCAGAAAATCATTTGGAGCCAAGAAAAGTCAATTTTAGTGTAAGCCAAGTGAAACAATTCGTTTCGAGTAAAGTTTAGTTGATGCCGAGCACCACTAAAATTTAGTTCATGCCAAGTGATTTTATAGTGGATGTCGAGAAACACAATGTGTGATGAGCATCAGAAGCTAGCTAATGGTGAGCATCAACATTATTAGAAAGATCATGAATTCAATGGATCTAAGTTGTCAAAGTTGATTTCCTAGATTATGTGAACTATGTGGAAGATAAGATTGATGAGTTGGTGTCACAAAATTCATGGTAAACCATTTTTAGGTGAGTTCAAAAAGGATTGAAGCAGAAGTTTCTAGAAGGGAATGAAATGAAATAGGGCTAGACTTATTGAATCCTACCTAATCTATCCTAATCCTAAATTGGACGATGGAGGATGAATGACAAAATATCTTAACTCTCTATATATATAGATGGTTGGTTAGAGGAAAAGGTTGCCATGTGCAAGAACTTAAGGAAGACAAGGAGTCCAAGGTATTGTTTCATTCAGTGGCCTAAGAGAAGAGTCTGCACTGGCAAGCAAAGAAAGAAGGCTTAAGAGTATGGATTATTGAAGGGTGAACAAGCTATTAGAGCTAAGGTGTGTGAAAGCCAACAAAAATGGAGGATTGAAACAAAGATCCGTAATTTTCAAATGGAGTTGTAAGTTTTTATCAGATCAAGCCTTACTATTACTCTCTAAAAATTGTATCATTCTAGTGTAAATACTTTGGATTAAGGTTGATCTAATAGTCCTTTTAAAATCCTTTAACTGGGTGACATTCCAACTGAATGGTCTAAAGTCCTCTAACAAGGCTCACTCCTAAAAAGGTGATTGAAATCCTTTAATAGGGTCACATTGAATAGTGTGCATTGTAACCTTTAATAGGGTTGGCCTTTTATAGGACATCACTTTAGAAGAGTGAGAAAGAGTAGCATGTTTCTCATGGTTTTTTCCAAATTGGTTTTCCATGCAAATCATCATATTGAGTTTTTTATTGAATCTATTATGTTTCATGTTTACATTTCTGCAAATTGATTTGACAGTAACCTATAGGTTTTAAGTGATTGCATAATTTTATGGATGCATGCACGATGAAAATGTTTTATGGGTTCACTAAGCTGTGAAAAGTTTTAATAGTACATCTAGACCTTGGATAACTAATTCGCCTCCCAATTATTGTAAAGAATTCCAACAATTGGTATCAGAGCCATCTGCTTAAGTAGACTAGTTTAATTTGAAGGTAATAGAAGAACCAAGATCAAGATGTCAAAAAAAGAAGATCCCAAGGTTAATAAAGATAACTTTCTTGCATGGAAAAGTCTGATGAAGCTGCACCTTGGAGGACTTGGAGATCATTCACAATCTACCATTTCTATTTAGCATGCTGATTTTGCTAGAGTCTTTATTGTTGAAGATCTGAAAAAGAAGAAAGAACACAACTAGGAAATGTTAGAGATTGCCTCTACCCTAAGCTATGCTAAGTTTGATGATATCAAAGGATGTGACAATGCAAAGAAAATTTTAGATGCTCTACACACCATCTATGGAGGTGACAAGAATGTTCTAAGAGCCAAAGATCAAAGTCTCAGAGGTAAGTTCACTAATATGAGAATGCAAGAAGGTGAAAATATTGCTCAATATTTCTCTAGCATAAAAGATGTTGTTAATGCAATAAGAGGAGCTACTGGTAAAATAGATGATGATACTAACACTGACAAAGTTGTGGAAAGTGAAAATGTGAAATTTGATGAATGTACAAAAGTATATGAGGTTGAACCTATGAAGGAACAAGAAGAATACAAATCATTTGTATACTTTGAAGGTATGCCTATTGAAGAAGATTTTGTAAATCAAGTTACAAACCAACAAAAAGTTTCAATGACTACTAAGTTGCATACTATGAATGTCAAGCTACATTTAGGAACTGAGTTACATTTAGGTGCTGAGTTACTGATTGAAGTTGAGGCACATTCTAATTCTGAGATTAGTGTAAATGAAAAAGATGTACATAGTGATTCAGAAGTTGAGAGACCAAATGAAGAAATCAGAGTTGAACCAAGATTGTCTAAATATGTCAAGAGACATCATCTTACTACACAAATCATTGGAGATAAAGATGCTAGACCAATGATAAGGAACAAGTTTGGAAATGATACATGTTTTTTGAGCATGAAAGAATCCAAAATAGTGAAAGATGCCTTAGAAGATGTGGACTGGAGTAAATCCATGGAAGAAGAGATTGAACAAATTGAGAAAAACAAAACATGGACTCTAGTTTTTAGACTAGAAAACAAACATGTGATTGGTACCAAGTGGGTATATAGAAACAAGTTAGATGAAAATGGTAAAGTGACAAAAAACAAGGCAGGTTAGTTTATAAAGGATATGCACAAGAAGAAGGGATTGACTATGGAGAAAAAAATTCCCTTGTTGTTAGATTGGAAGGAGTAAGAACTTTGCTTGCTTACTCTACATACAAAGGTTTCAAAGTTTATCAAATGGATGTTAAGACTATGTTTCTGAATGGTATTTTAGAGGAAGAAGTTTATATAGAACAACCTAAAGGATTTTTTGATGCCAACAACAAAAACATGGTATGTAGATTACACAAAGCTTTATATAGTTTGAATCAAGCACCAAGAGCATGATATTAGAGACTTCATTAATATCTTGTAAAGATTGGATTTGAAAGGACCGATGGTAATAGAAATCTGCACTTGAAGATAGAGAAAGGAAAAGGTATTTTATTATCTGAAATTATTGTTAATGATATCATATTTGGAGGTCAAGATACCTTATGTAAGGCCTTTGCAAATTAAATGAAGAAAGAATTTGAGATGTCTATGTTTGGAGAGATCAAGTTCTTTTTGGGTTTGCAAGTACATCAAATAAAATATGGTATATACATCACTCAATTAAAGTATGTTACATAGATACTAAAAACTTTTGGATTGGATTCTAAGCTAGTAAGTACACCTATGGTGATAGGACATAAATTGTCAATGAATGATGATTCAACTGAGGTGAATCAAACATTATATAGGTTTGTGATTGGCAAATTACAATATGTTGTACATAGCAGACCTAATATTACATTATCTATAGGGATAGTTGCAAGATTCTTTGCTAATCCCAATGAGAATTATTTGATGGTTGTAAAGAGAATAATGAGGTATCTAAAAGGAATGGAGGAATATGGTCTATACTACAAGAAAAATGAGAAATTTGAATTAAGAGCCTATATTGATGTTGATTGGACTAGAAATATTGATGATAGAAAGAGCACCAGTGGAGGAGCATTTTCTTATGCAAGAGGCTGGTTAAATAGACTAGCAAGCAACAAAACTGCATTTCTCAATCTATTGTTGAAGCTGAATATGTTGCTACTATAGTAAATTGCATAAACCTTGTATGGATCAAACAACTACTCAAAGGTATGAAGGAATTTATCAATGAACCAATGATGCTTTCTTGTGATAATAGAAGTGCTATACATATATCAAAGAATCCTACGATACACACAAAGACTGAGCTCATTGGAATCAAGTATCATTACTTGAAGGAATTAGCTCAAGATAAAGGAGTGAAATGGAATATGTTAACACAAAAGAGAAAATTGTTGATATCTTCACAAAAGCATTACCCAAGGATGCTCATGAGTATCTAAGAGGTAAACTAGGGTTGACACCCCTATCAAAGGCTATCTAAGAAAAAAGAGGAGTGCCCTACATCAAACAAGTTGATTAACATATGTTACCCATTGATGCAGTGGATCCTACTTTAGGTGCTACCTAAAATAATCAAAGAGATGGATTTACAAATCAGTCACAAGCAAGGTGATCGAGGGAGAAAATGAAACTATTCATATCTACATATTTAAAATGATGAGTCTTTGGCATTGTTGTCAAAGAGGAAGATATACAAGGAAACTAACAGAAACTTGAGAGATATTAAAGGGAGAAATTCTATGAGGGGGATAGAGATTATTATTAAAGAGGGAAAAATAATAACACACAATATGAGGGAGAAATTTTGACTACTAAGAGAGAAACTGTATCTGCTGATTACATCTACCTAGTAAGAGCGAGATAATGTAGAGGGAGATATAAGAAGAAATTTAGAGGGAGTCATAAGGATGAGTTGATTGTCTATTGATCAAAAGAGAATAGAATTTTTTAACCTATTCAGAAGATCAAAGTCGCTAATAGAGGGAGAGATTTTAATGAAAGGAATTATTTTCTTTTTGGTATTTTGTTGGTTTTATTGTTTAAACCTAGTCAATTTGGTTGATCAATTTGGTTTTCCATCAATACCAACGAGGGAAATTATTGAAAACAGATTGATAAAAGTATGATAAATGTATTTCAATCATTGTTTTGTTACTGATGTCAAACTTTCTATTTTCTGGTAATACAACTACTTATATGATTTACGTACTATCACTAGTTTGATTGATGAAGAGGATTTGATCAAAATGATGTAAAATTAGCACCTAGAGGAATGGTTGAGTTATAATATGAAAAGGAGTACAAGAATCAACTAAGACAATGATATCATAGTGCATTGATAATCTACTTATGGTTGCAAAGGTTGGTTACACTGAGCAAGTTTAGAAGAACAAGTTAAACGAAGTTAGTCTACCAAGCTTGATCGAGTGGACAGTAGATGTCGAGAAAAGTTAATGAAAGCTGAGCAAAAAATTAGTTGGAGCCAAGAAAAGTCAATTTTATTGTAAGTTGAGTCAAATAGTTGTTATCAAGTAAATTTTAGTTGATGTTGAGAACAAGTAAACTTTAGTTCATGTTGAGTGATTATATAGTGGATGTTGAGCAATGCAATGTGCTAAGCATTAGAAGCTAGTTAATGCCAAGTATCAACATTATTAGAAAGATTGTGAATTTGATGGATCTAAGTTGTCAAAGTTGAGTTCTTTGATTATGTGAACCATCTGGAAGATAAAATTAATGAGCTAGTGGCACAGAATTCATGGTAAACCATTTTTAAGTGAATTCAAAGAGGATTGAAGGAGAAGTTTGTAGAAGGGAATGAAATGAAATAAGGGGTAGATTCATTGAATCCTACCTAATCCATCCTAGCCCTAAATTAGATGATGGAGGATGAATGACAAAATATCTTAATTCTCTGTTTATAGAGATGGCTAGTCAGAAACAAAGGTTGCCATGTGCAATAACCTAAGGAAGAAAAGGAGTCTAAGGTATTGCTTATTTTAGTAACCTAAGAGAAGATTCTACATTGGCAAGAAAAGCAAGAAAACATAAGAGTATGGATGCTTGAAGGGTGAACAAGCTATCAGAGCTGAAGTGTGTGAAAGCTAAGCTATTAGATCAAGCCTTGCAGTTACTCACTAGTACATTTGAGCACATTTTTTGACCATTATTGGTCAAATTTTGACCCAGGTTGGTCAAAATTTGGACCAACCAATTGGTCAAAAAAATTTATGTCAAAATTTTGACCAACATACTAGTTGGTCAAATTTTCAATCAATCTATTGGTCAAAAACCTTCCAGATCCATGGTGCAAGTTCTATCAGGCAGTGGTCAAAATTTTAACCAATGCTTGGTCAAAATTACCAAGCATTGGTCAAAATTTTGACCAATGCTTGGTTAAAACAACCAGGTGTTGGTCAAAGTTTTGACCAATGATGGTAGAAAACACCCAGGCATTGGTCAAAATTTTGACCAATGATGGTAGAAAACTACTAGGCATTGGTCAAAATTTTGACCAATGCATGGGTGCAATTTTTTTTAGGCATTCTATAAAATAGTTCACATGCCTTGCGTATGATTTGACATTTTGCATGCATCCCACACTCTCTCATCCAGTTGATGATGGATTATAGAGAGTGATTTGAAATGATGATGCTAAAAAAACACACACAATCAAATCCAAAATGAACTTTCATTACAAATGGATTGTGGAAATTTAATATTGTTAATTTTGCATATATTTAAGTTGTGATTGTATTGGTAGACATGCATGCAAAATTAACAATATCAGATTTCCACAATCCATTTGTAATGCAAGTTCATTTTGGATTTGATTATGTGTGTTTTTTTAGCATCATCATTTCATATCACTCTCTGTAATCCATCATTAGCTAGATGAGAGAGTGTGGGATGCATGCAAAATGTCAAATCATATGCAAGGAATGTGAACTATTTTATAGAATGCCTAAAAAACACTGAAAGTAACTAATCAAATCAATTTCCATACAAATAGAGACATGATTACCACCTTTTTCCATAGGTAAAGAATGTTTGCATCCTGCTGGTTTATAGCCCTTGCTTCCTTTTCATCAAAAACTTCTTCAATCTCATTGTCAAAGGTGATAGTAGCATTAACATTTTCAAGGTCACTTCCCATCAAATTGAGCTATAATTTATCAAATTTTAAATTCTAATCACTTATACTTACTATCTTTTTTACTAACAACTACATTCTTTACCACAAGAAGCAAAGCATAGATTCCCTCAACTCTTTGTGTAGGCTTTGAAGCACCACTTTTAAAAATTTGAAGTAGAGGCTCCACCAAGGGTTGTATCTATGCAATCAAATATGTTATCTAAATATATTCAAACTCATATCCATAATAGATGCAATAAATCTCTAAAAATTGATCTATAAAATATTAAAATCGTTGTAATGTAAAACTTAACCCAAAGAGTTTGAACAACTAAATTTATCTGTATTAGAATGATGTAGTAGGTAGGGTGAATGTTATTTAAAACACAATAAGAGTTACAAACTTAAGTAGTTTAGGCACTCTAGCCCATCAACCATGTCAATACTTCAAGAATCTAGTTTTTTAAGACTATCTTCAAGGCTCCCTAAATGAAGGATTTGGCTTCATAAACTTTAAAACATTTGAACTCAAGGATTCTAAGGCTCCAACACAATTTCAATACCCCAATACAACACTCTCTCAAATTGTTTCAACTATCCAATTCTCTACCCTCTAGGCTTGCTGCATACTTGAAATGGGGATGACTTTGTCTTTTCTCAAGATATGTGAAAATTTAATAATTCTCATTGATGCCCTATTTGGTGTATTAGAACATATCATGTATTTCCTTATGTTTGTTTTGGATTAGCACAACTACCCTTGACTGGTACCCTATCTTTTATGCATAAAAATGACTACTTTTTCAAAGGAAGTATCATCAAATGACATCCAATCAACCCCAACTCTTGGATAGTAACTTATTACCTCTTCAATTGCTTAATCCCAAAAAGAATTTCTCTCTAATACCCTGCAACATCAAAACCCCCAAACTAGCACTCCTAAACCCTTGAACTAGGGCTTCCTCAATCCCCCAATTAAACACACTTCCAATCCCAATTAAAAATGGATTCACCTTCACATGAACATTTTTCAATGTCTCCAATCATCAAATAGACCCCTTGTTTGGGTAGAATGTCTACTGCTATACCAGATCATCCATTTTTAATGCACTGTCATGTTGTTGTTTAATTGAGATCAGTCCTATCTTGTTTAATCTTGCATGTCCCTAGTTAATAATTTATAATACATTTCAATTCTGATCATTCCATGAATATCGAGCCTCCATATTCATGGAATGATTTCCATTATTTTTAAATTCTATTGCAACAAGTAAATAGTTAAAAGAAGTCACTGATTCTCCAACTAGTGCAGCAACAAGTTTAACACAATGTGGAAAACATCAATTAGAAATGTGGATGGTTAATAAATCCTATCAATGCATTAATAAAGCAAACCAAATTGATTTGAGACTCCAAAGGATCAATAAAATCTTGTATAAATTGAAGTTTTATTGCTTGTGGTATTACACCACTCCGTACACCCAACTCCCTCTTCTATATCTATAATAGTGGCTCCCTCTTACATATATAAGACTTCAAAATATAACCAATTCAACCAATGATCATTGGGTTGAAAGATTCAAGTCTAAAACTAATACTTCCCTCCAAAATCTAAATGACCGTTATATGTTTAAAAATTTGAACTTAAAACATAAATCGGCTCGTTAAACACAAAAGCCCTTTTCTCATTATTAAAGTCTTTCACTTAGTTTCCTAATATCCCTAATAGACTCATCCTCAACCTATCTTAGAATCCTAGAAACCTTATTAAGAACATTATTGAAACTTGGACAACATTGTTCTCAAGCTGAAACTGATGTATTATACTGAGGCCCAACACCTCAAAATGTTGGAACACCTTTAATTCTCATGCAAATCTGTAACTCATATTGGGCTTGCAAGAGATGAGTTATGCATCAATCTCCTATAGACTAGTATAATTCACTATTGCCATGCATAATTTTTCCTTGATTCAGATCTCCATAAGGCAATGCATTAAATGTGAATCAAATAGTTTGCTATAAAACCTCAACAATACTAAAATATGATCAGCACTAAGGTATACCCTTCCTAATTAAGCATCAATCCCATATAGACTAGTGTAATTCATAATTAACATGCATTATTTGATGTTAATTGATATCTCCTTGAAACAATGCATTAAATTGGAGTGAAACATAGTCTGCCAAAAAAACTTTAACAAGACTTAAAAGTTAATGTTATCAATAATAAGGTATGCCATTTGTAATGAGTAGAGAACTTTCATAATTGTACTAGGTGATTGATATCTCCTTGGGACAATGCATTAAATTGGAGTGAGACATTATCTGCTGGAAAAGTATTTAACAAGATTAAAATGTGATCACAAGAAACACATTAGTATTTTTTAAACATAATTAAATCAAATGCTTAAGAGAAATTTTAATGAACCATCAATAATTTTAAAAAGCACAATCTTTTTTATCCCAAATATTGCCATAAATAATGTGTATATAAAAACTGCAAAAAGCTTTATTTATGAATGAAGTAGCTAGCAATGTGAGATGACATAATTATACAAATTAAATTCAATTGCATATCTCAGATTAAAGAGCAAAGGGAATTGTTACATTAAGTACCATCGTAGATTCAAAAAGAAAAATAGCATCAAACATACCTTTCTTCTTGTGGCATTCCCATAATGAATGCAAATTGATGGAAAGTTGCACTACACAAGAAGCTTGTTAAACTTTGTAGCTCTCTTAACACTCTTGACAAATATCACAACTTGATTGGAGTCCAATGCATCAAGCAGATCATTCAGCTTTAAGTTCTTCTCCAGTTGACTTAGTTTGATGTAGTGCTAGAAGAATCTCAAGACATAAATACCAAACACAACAAAAGAGAGAACGATTTACTATTTTATCGAACATTATTAAACTTAAATAAATTCAATACCTAAACTAAACCATGAAGTGTCAATTTTGCCTCATTGTTAACATATATCTCTATAGGCTATAAATAGAAACAAATGTGTGTAACATTAGGTGGTCTGATCACCATCAAGAGCCAACAGTGCCACAATAATCCGCCTCATATTTGTACCACAAAAAAGAACAAAACATAGCTAGTGCAATTATCATCGAAACTTATAGAGATCAAGACATGATTTGTGCCCTTGAAGAATGATTTATTTAGTGAACCTATCAAGATAATTATAGAGAAACTAAAGATGACACTTATATCTGCAACAAATGAGGTTGGTATATGACACTTTATTCACATAGCTAAAGAAAATCTAGTTAGAAGATGCAAATATGAGTTAAGTCATGACTATCCATATGAGTTAGGTGACAATGAGATGCTACAAAACATACCAAATTAGTGTTACCAATAAATAATATTTGCAATTCACACAAGTATATTTATTATTTATAGTTTATAGACTTATTGTGCCAAAAATATTAAATAAGAGAAACCAATGAACAATATTGTGTTGTCTCTTGCACATAATATTAAGTTTTGGCTACAAGGGGAAAAAATGGAATTTTGAAAAGAATGAAGCTTTTGGCTTTCTTCCACCTTGCATTCTGGCTTTAAAATAAGAAAATCTAAAGAATGTTAATGTCATAGAAAATGTAGCAATTGATCTAGAAAACTTTGATAATTTGATTCATGATCAATGTAATTGGATCTTTTTTCAATACAAGATATGTGATATTCAATGAGATTCATCATAGATATCTTAAGTACTCAAATGATTCAATAAATTAATGCCCTAGGTTATCACATGCATTACAGAATTTACAAGCTTTGATGTTCATAAATTATATATCAAGAGCTTCTTTTGATGTTGCACCTATGTGGCATTTTCTTTTGATATGACAAAGGGGCGAATCATGCCTACAAGGATGAGGTGCACCTAGAGTTGGATTGAACAAGAATTAGAAGATTGTGAGTTGATTTTGTAGGTCTACGAATACTCAGTAGTTAGATCTCACCATTTCCATCTTATGGAATTCCTTGATTAGAATAATTCTAGTCCATCATTTGTAATTGTTAAGCTCTTTATGGATTACATTCTTTTATAGCTCACAAGGTTCTATTATGAAGGCAAAAAATAAAAGCATTCAGCCTCAAATAAATCATACCATTAAGTAAGATCTCAAACCAAAAGGTTGGCTCTATAAATAAATAAATAAGAATTCATTTGTAAATAGACTTAAACATAGAATCTTTAGGAACAAAATTAAATTCATCTGTCAAACTAGGTCATTCCAAGGAGCGCAAGTAATTTCACACTGCCTAAACCTCATTATTTGATGCATACTGAAAAACATTACTAACAAGTCATAAATTGAACAAATGACAATTGAATCAAATACAATAAAAGATCATATGACTTTAAAAAATTTCTTGAAGAGAATGTCATTATACATTCTCCTTGAGTAGGACCACATGTTACATTATTTGTATCTAGACAAATAGGAAAAATTGAGAATAATATATGTATTGAAAATGTCAATTTGAGATAAAATGACAGTCCAACATTTCATAATTTTTTAAAAATTGCTAACAGCAACATGGCATTAAAATGAAATTAATGTATGGAAGGATTTTACATCATTTATAGTGGAATCAATCAAAATAAATAAATTGATTATAGAAAACCAACATAGGGTTGTGAAGTATTATCAATGATAATATTTTTTCTGGCCTTGACACAACCCCTTAGTGAGGAAATTACTCCTGACGGTGATTGGGAAGAAATCAAGGAGGATGTGACAGAGGTCATTGGTGCATATCCTAGAATGTCTAATAGGCTTGTTAGTCCACCAAAGACCAATAATAAGGAGGTTGCAGGGATGACATGGTTAATGAGGGGGTTTCTAAGAGGAGAATGTAGAAATTGATGATGATGAGAAAAGCTCCCAAACCATTGACAATCACTCTAGGGAAACTAATATAAATGGCTCTGATAGCATAGAGACTACCCTAGTGGACCTGCATAGAGGAATCCACATTTATGTTGAATGTGAGACTATGGTTGTAGAACGCTAAGTTCTTATGGATAAAGCTATGGAGTAGAACAAGAAGATGAGGAGCATTTCAAAATTCAACACCAAAGTGATGCATAGATCAGCCACCATGCTCTATTTGCTATATGAAAAGGAGTTGGACAAAGGTTAGTGTGTCATTAATAGCCTGTTGATCTAACTAGTTTCCTCCTAACTTTTTTATTTAAAGGGCCAACAGTCTGAGACTGTTGCTTCTAATATCAAAATTTTACAAAGAAAATTTTTCCAAACCATGTAGACTTCTCATTGCATTGTGGTTATTTCTATCTTGTAGACTTTTCTATTGCAAAATCAACTTTTACAAAGAAAATGCTTTTCCAAACCCTCAAATAAGAAACTAGTCTTAAAAGTTAATAATAGAATAATGGTCACTCAATTTTCTTGATAAGCGACAAAGCAATCCTTTTGGAGTCTTTCATAGAACTCAAATGTATCTTATATCCACAATACACAAACTAAAGATTGAGCTTCCATTCGAGCTAAATTTAGAAAAGATGTGATGCAAGGGCTTTTAATTTGGTTTAAGGGAACTATAGCTAGCAAATCCTTTTCACTAGAACTTACATTTTTATTTTAAAAAATGATAAATTGAATTGGCTTAGTGAACATTTAATGTTGGTAGATACCACTGTTGGTTTGGAAGATCTTTTAGGTTTTTTCCTTTGAAAAAATTGGAAATGATTCTCGTCATTAAGTTCAATTTCCTATTTTGTGATGACTATTAAATAAGTCTATTTCCAATTTTTTTGCACACAGAACTCAACAGATACAATACATAGCCATGGAATCTTATGTAGATATGGGGAATGGAGGGAGACAGAGGATAGAAGAGCCATGGTGGATAGGCCATGATGGATAGTAATCTGCCTGCATACAGTCATGAAGGAAAGGAGACAAAAATATCCCAATCTAGCTGGCAAACTACACAACATAAATTACAACAAAGACGAGGGATAAAAAACATGCAGACCAAGTTAGAAAGATTACTAAATTGATGATATAGTGGGATAGACATCTTGAACAAGGATGACAAAATTGAGCATCAAGACTAGGTGATAGAGAGGATTCTATGATGGCCAAGATTAACTACTATAAATACATATTAAAAAGTTGTATATAAATACCGATTAAGATCACTTTGATGATGACTCATCAATGATCAGCTTTGACCCCAATGATTGAGGTTAAGCACATCAAAAAACATATCATAACTAATAGAATTAGTCAATTAAAGACAATAGATGGAAGGCAAGTAGTTTACTTAACCATATGATGTGATTAGAAGACAAGCCTAATCAATGACTATGAGACAATAAAACTATATGATTAGTAGTGTATGTGAAGCATTATGATTATCATAAGAACTAGATTAAAGGTGCAAAGATTAATATGACTTCTCATCACGATTGTATGATATAAGAGAATACTCATAATCACTCAATAAGGTTTTTAGAGACACTCATCTAGACTATTGACTAAGTGATATATATCTATTACAAGCACATAATTACAAATCAAATATGGGCAACACAAATTGCACTGATGAAGATATATAAACTGAACTACTTTAAAAAAAAATCCTATAGCTAAATTCTCATTCTAACTTAATACTATTTATTTATTTATTAGATAATTATATGATGTTTATTACATCATATTTTTGCTGAGCCAGAGATAGCAGAAATTGGACTTGGAACAATCAGGTTAGTGCAAACAACCACCAATTCACTGTCATGACGAGCAAGATGTGATTGTCCTAGTTACAGATATAAATCTTCCTTCACTCCCCTGGCTACCAAAACATCACAACATTGGTCACCAAAAGTATATCGTCTTCATTTATCATGGATATCAAAACTTCACTATGTTGGTTCCCACAATTGCTCCTCCTCCACCTACAATGGACATCAAAACTTGGTTACAACAACTATTCCCCTATTCCCTAGCATGGCTACCAAAACTTTAGTTTTTGGTTACCAAATAACCTTATTGGTTTGACTGACAAAACTTCTCATTGCATTGGTTGCCAAAAATTTGGACAACATCTCACTATCTTGGCCAACAAAAGTTCGCATTGTTGTGATCACCATAAATCTAAATCACTTGTCCTTCATCCTCATCTTTCACTCCATTACACTTTATCCACTTAATGTACCATTGCAATCTCTGATAACCCAAATACTGAAATGTATGTAAATGCACAAAGAACACAAATAGTCATATTGAAAGGTAAGAAATCTAGTATCACCTTCAACAAATAATGCACCCTTAACAAATTAAGATCCATATATCTCTAGGTCATAGAGCACAATGTAAAAAGTGATGAAATAAAAAACAATGTAGGATTTGAACCAACAATCTTCAATAGAAAAAGTCTTTTCAAGATTATTTCTTAATCTTTCACCACTTCAAAGAAAAATCATTACTAAAATTGCAACACTAAATAATAACCTTATTTCTAGAAATATATGTTGTATCTTGGGCCAAGACATCAATCTCAATGTCTATTTTACTCATCTTTCACTTTTACTACAAATATTTAGCCAATTAATATTAGATGTGATAAACAAAGTGATTTATAAGATAGCTACAAGAAAAGTTAATTCAGTTCTACAATCTATATGATATAGCAAATCTAATTGAATTCTCAAATATTTGTGTCACAACTAAGTATAAAAACACTCTATGAATTTGCAATATAGTATTCATGAAATAAATGCTGTCATCTACCCTTTGCTACATGTGTAGCTGCAATGAAGTTGTACTTGAGAATTGAGAGCATGTATATCTTCACAGAAGGTTTAAAATATTTCCAGTGACTTGTTGGGTACAAAATGTGTTTGCATAGAGTGCCTATTGTGACAAATTTATTACAAAAAGTGCTTCCCCCTAGTTAATGTAAGGGATGAGATGTGACACTTTGAAGAATCTCATATCATATCCAAGTTTCTTCATACCTTAGAAGACTTTTCAAGTTTGGCCAAAACTTCAAATGTGAACTTGGTTTAACCAGCACGACAAAATTTTCTAGTTTGTATCCACTTCAAAGAATAACCAGGCAGAAATAGGGTCCAATATTCCATCCAGATCTGAAACCACAATAAACCAAGTTTGAACAAATTTTAAGTCCAAAATCCTCTTCAAACTCCTTTCAACACACTTCAACTTATTTCTTCAAGGTTGGAACTGATAAGTTTAGCATAACTGGAGAGTTCTCGAATCTCTAAATGCTAAAAAAATTCAAGCCAATCTCCCTTTATAATATGGTTTACCAATTGTCTCCAAAATCATTGTTCAACAACTTAAAGGGACAATAATTTTGTTCTAGTAAGTTCTTTTAGAAAACTTGCACGGAATTCCCCAAACAAGTCCAAAACAACTACTATGACAAGGCTAAGTTCTTACTATCAAAGTGAGCATGAAGAACCTTCACCACAATATTTATAGGCATAAGTGGTTTCATATATATGTTTTTTATTTGTAGTACCAAAAGAGCTATAGTCAAAATCTATTCTTCTCAATGATACATGAAAAAGGGTGCATCCCTAGTTCTTTTTTAGTTATTTCTATCCTTATCACATTTCAAGGACATTATCCCTCAAACACATCCTAATGCCCTCCCTAAGATGGCAAGAGTCATCTCTGGATGCCACTTGTCCTAAGGATGCCTAGGAGTGTCCTAACTTTGTTTTTACATAAAATCTCTCCCTTACAAAAAAAAGAAAAGAAACTATGGTAAAGTTAGGCATTATAGACCTGAATAATTTAGTTTGGCAATTATATAGGAGACAATTGGTTCTATGATTGCTTATACACACACACACACACATACAATTTCTCTCTCTTTGTGCTACTTTCCTAGCTTCATGGTTGGTTGCAGAAAATTGATAGAAAGAGTGGAAATCTAGTCATTTCACATAATTGTGATTGTCAATTATTAAGGAGTATTCAACAAATACATCATTACACATATTATAGCCCATATATCAAATAATACGTAATATGCACATATTTATGCATAGCACAATTGATTACATATTAAGAGATGCAAATATATTAAACTTTGTTACCCAAAACTATATTGTCTCCTATATAATTATCAATTTAAAATTTGTTGATTTGGTTTGAAATTTTATATTTCTATAGAAATTCTACTAAGTCTTACTTTGAAAATTCTTGACATCCAAAGTTTGTTGACTTCCTGAATGAACTTAATTTTTTGAACCATGTAACCATGGTTGCATGTGTAACTATCAATTTTTACTAAAAATTCCTAGGATCAAATTTTCTTGACTTCTTAAATGTGAACTAAATTTTTTGAACCCGAAAACTATAATTACACATGTTAATGTCAACCAAAAAATAAGAATGTTACAAAAAGCATAATAGCAATTGAGAAACTCTATATGTCAATCAAATATTCAATTTCAAGAGAAACATAATAGTATTTGAAATTCTTTCCATAACTTGCACTGAGATTTACCCATTCAAAGAAAATGCTCTACATGCCTTAATGAGAACCCATCTATGTGCCTTGATGGAGCTCTAACCAAAGTTATCAATGTCCCCAAGGGCTTTGATTACGAGCTCTACAATTGGAATGGCATCAACAAGATCCATAGCCCCAATGCTTTTTCCATCTTATTCAAGGATAGTGCTTGTCGCTACTTCAGATACATGGTCTCCAAGAAGATGTACATTTACAATATTAATGATGATTGTTTTGTAAGTTTTTCTTCTGATCTCCCTTTTTTGAGTCTAGATCTAGTCGATCCCTTTATTTTTCCTTTTTCATTTTTCATCGGGTAGCCCTTTGTGTTGTAGGTTGCTAAACATCCATCTAGGAAGGACATTAATGCACTAGAGTAGCACATAAAGAACTTGTTTTTCCCTTCAACACCATTTTTATTCAATACCTTGTATGATCCATATAGGGAGGGTGCAAACTTTGTTCATAGATACCCTTTTAGTCTATGCCATGGAAGCAAAAATAACATCATTTATACTTCAAAATCAATATATATTTATATTCACTGAGTAAGATGCAATCGTCCAAACTACAAAGACATTGAATGCTTGTTTTCAGTAATAGAACTGTATAATATCCCTTCACCTTCCTCCAATGATCATTCACTTCCTCTAGCAATGGATATTCTACAAAATTTACCCACTAAGCCCCAATATTACCCATGATGATACCCTACACGGGCAGGAATGAAATATATTCTCGAGTTTGATACTGAAATACAAGTCTTTCTACCATAACAATGAATTAGGGCATGAAATAGAACTTTTTTTATTTTAACATAATGAAGCTCGTGTTGGTCAAAATTTCAACCAACACTTAGTTTTGGTCAAAATTTTGACCAATACGAGCATGGATTTTAAAAAAGACATTTTTTCTTGCCTAGTCTGACTAATTTGACCCCATTTTAATAGATGGTCAAAAAAATTGGTCTAAAACTAGGGTCAAATGTACTAGTGACTCTCTAATAATTGTATTAGTCTAGGGTAAATCCTTTGGATTAAGGTTGACCTAACAATCATTTATAAATGCTTTAACCAGGTGGCATTCCAAATGAATGGTCTAAAGTCCTCTAACAAGGCTCACTCCTAATAGGGTGATTGAAATCATTTAATAGGGTCACATTTAACAATGTGCATTGTAACCTTTAATAGGGTTGACCTTTCATAGGGCATCACTTCAAAAGAGTGAGAAAGAGTAGCATGTTGTTGGTGATTTTTCTTAAATTGGGTTTTCACGTAAATCATTGTGTTAAGTGTGTTATTGAATCTCTTATGTTTCATATTTACATTTCTACAAATTTATTTGATAGTAACCTACAAGTTTTAAGTGATTGCATAATCTTATGGATGCATGCATGATGAAAATGTTTTATGGGTTCACTAAGTTGTGAAAAGTTTTAATAGTACATCTAGACCTTGGATCTATGAATTTGAAGATTGCCAATATGAAAAGAAGTATGTTGCATTTAAGACAATAAACAAGATTAAGTATGCTTCAAAGATAATAAATGGCATAGATGGGCAATAAGTTGTTGTAGTGTGATGTTTATGCAATTATTGTTGTCGTGTATGCCAATATATAATATTCTGGTGAGGTCAGAATAATGGTTCCCACTTTCCATCATGAAGAAATTAGATAGAAAGTCCTCTCTCTCTCTCTCTCTCTCTCTCTCTCTCTCTCTCTCTCTGTGTGTGTGTGTGTGTGTGTGTGTGTGTGTGTGTGTACGTGTACAAACACACACATATACACACACAATCTTAGATCCAAAAATAAGATGAGCTTCTTTTCAGATCTATGAACCTAAAAATTTCAAATATGAATAGAAGTATGTTGCATTTAAGGCAATAAAGAAGATTAAATATGATCCATAGCCAATCAATGGCCTAGATGAGGAATAAGTTGTTTTGGTCTGATGTTTATGCAATTATTATTTTCATGTGTGCCAATATACAACATCAATCTGTACTTGAAGACTCAAGGTAAGAATGAGATATTGCTATCTAAAATTTGTGTTGATGATATCATATTTAGAGGAAAGGATGCATTATTCAAGTCATTTGTAGATGAGATGAAGAAGGAATTTGAAATGTCTACATTTGATGAGATCAAATTCTTTGACAGTTTACAAGTATATCAAATGAAGCATGATATCTACATTACTCAATAAAAATAGATTAAGGAGATACAAAAAACTTTGGGAATGGAAGATTCAAGACACGTAAGCACACCTATGGATATAGGACATAAGCTATCTAAGAATGATGGTTCAGCTGATGTGAACCAAACATTATATAGATCAATGATTGGAAAACTATAATATGTTGTTCATGATAGACCTCATATTTTCCTAGCAGTTGGAATTATTGAAATATTTTTTGAAAACCCTAAGGAGAATCATATGATGATAGTAAAAATGATGCTAAGATATCTAACAGAAATAGAAGATTATGTCTTATATTATAAGAAGAATGGCAAGTTTGTATTGAAAGTTTTCACTGATTCTTATTGGGTGGGAAATGTTGTTGATAGAAAAGGTACAAGTGTTGGGGTTTTCTTTCTAGGAAAGGGGCTAATCTCATGGACAATTAAAACACAACTATATTTAATAATCAATAGTTGAAGCTGAATATGTGGCAATAATAGTGAATTGTTCAAAAATTATATGGACCAAGAAATTGTTGAAAGCGATGAAGGAAGAGATCACTGATCCAATTATTATCTATTGTGACAACACAAGTTCTATAAATATATCAAAGAATCTTGTAATGAACACAAAGACTATGTATATTGCTATCAGGTATCATTACTTGAGAGAGCTAGTTCAAGACAAATATGTGAGATTAAAGTATGTAAAGGAATAAAGAGCTGATATTTTCACTAAGGCTTTACCTAAAGATGCTCATGAATGTCTAAGAGGTAAATTAGGGGTGATTCCCCTAGACAAGGCTACTTAAGATAAGATGGAGCTCCACATTAAAAATGTTGATCAAAATATCTTACAAGCTGATTTAGAAAGTCATACTTTAGGAGTTGCAAAGGAAGAATAACATAACGCTATATCAATCATAGACTAGATGATTAAGTTGAATTATGTAGTGACATGAAGAAATCTACATGATAAAGATGCAGTGCCTTTGACATTATTGTGAAAGGAGAATATGATAGTTAGCATAGTTTAATAAGAGAGAGTATGTCAATTATTCGGTAAGGAGATGTTTCAAAGAGAGAGAATATATGCAAGGAATTGCCAACAATACGAAGAAATTTGATTAATTTCATGATCTGATATGATAGAGGGAGCTTATGTGAGCTTCATTGATGAGAACCAGAATGAAACTAAAAGAAAGAGATTCTTGGACATAGAGATGAGAATCAAAATGAATCTAAGGATATTAATGAAGATTTAATACTAAACATACAGGGAGATTGCTCGAAGCTGTACATGTTTTGGATTGCATGGTAACTAGGGGTGTATCCATCAATGCCAAAGAGGAAGATTGTTGGAAACTACAATTGAGACAATTGTTATGTTTTCATTGATGTCAAACCCTGTTAGTAAGACAGGTTTCTCTATGATTTGATTGTTATATCTAGATGATTCATAAAGAGGATTTGAGAAGAAAGACATAACAAAAGAACCTAGAGGAAAGTCTGAGTTATTAGATGCACTACAATGGGAACTTGATTAGTTAGACTTTGACAAGATAAAGTGATTTTAAAATCATATTACAAGTGAAGAATACATTTGTACTAAAGCAAAGAAAAAGTGATCAAAGAATGACTAAATTCATAGGATTGACCGAGAAATAGAGTAGAATATTAGGGAACTTGAAGTATATGTCGAGTGATGCTAGTTTCAACCAAGTGCTAGTATGAGCTAAGAAAATATAGTATTGACTGAGCATCGATATTGACCAAGCATCAATATATGTGTTGAGTTGAACAATAAGTGGTGACTGAGTAATCTAGTGATGAAAAAGTGTCATAACACAGTGTTGGACAAGGGACAACATTTGACAGATTAAGTGGAAAATGTGATTTCTAGCTGAAAAAGTTGATTTCTTGGAATATGTAAAATGTGTTGAAGATAAGGATGGATGACATGGAGAATTAAATTGGAGGGAATGTTAGGATTTAACCACAGATAGAAATAACAATTACACACAAATGTAAATAATATCATAAAATAATAGATCACACAAAAAGGAACACAAGAAACCAAGATTTAATGTAGTTCACCCATTCCCTAGACTATGTCCACCAAAAAAAACTATTCCAATATTATTATTATGATCCAATGATTACAACCTGATTAAGATCTGTAATCCATTACAGCTGAATATCACAGCAAGAACCAATTTTCACATCACAACTTATCAAAATGCCTAACCCTAAGCCCTTTTATACAATTAATTTTATGTCACTTTAGGGTTACACCATGTCAGCCATATGTTGGCCATACATTAGCCACAATGTAATTCAAAGAATTTATGAAGTATGTACAGTACTTCCCTAGTTAGCCACCACAAATTAACAATCTCCCACTTGGGGACTAATTAGACTCCACACTAGACAACAACCTCCAACTTGGAGACTGATCCTATAGAAATACCACTACCACATGGAGATCCCATTGGATCAAACCACCCTAGACTTTTCTATTTAGAAGATCAATTGAAGTTGAAGAGGAATTTAGCTTCTTCATTGTCACTAACATTGTAAACATATCTACTAGATTGTCATCTATATGTATCTTATCCAACTTTAATTGTCCATCATCCAAAACTGACCGAATGAAATGGTACCACAACTATATGTGTTTTGTCTTTGAATGCAAAGCTGAATTCTTTGCAAGATGAATGGCACTCTAGCTATCTGTAAACTAATAATTATCCCTCTGAGGGTGTCCCAATTCTTCCAAGAAGAACTAAAACCATATCATCTCTTTGGCTACCTCTATAGTAGCAACATACTCTACCTCTATAGTGGATAAAGCATTAGCCTTCTATAATCTAGAAACTCAGCTCACAGTTGCCCCACCAATAGCAAATACATAACCTATAGTACTCTACCTAGTATCAATATCCCCTGCCAAATCTGAGTCAACATAGCCCTATAAATTAGTAGTAGAGCCCCCAAAGTGTAAAAACTTACTGGATGTTCCTCTCAAATATTTGAGAATCCATTTGACTACATTCCAATGCTCAATTCCTAGATGACTCATATACCTACTAATGACTCCCACTGCATGTGCAATATCTAGCCTTGTGCATACCATAGCATACATCAAGCTTCCTATAGCTGAAGCATAGTGTACCTTGAACATCTTATCCTCCTCTTCTTGTGTCTTGTGACACATCTCCTTAGTCAACTTCAAATGACTAGGTAAAGGTGTGTTGACAACTTTAGCATTCTCCATAGAGAAATGTTGCAACACCTTCTCAACATAATGTACCTAAGATAGTGTCAAATTATTGTTCTTCCTATCTTTGTAAATCTTCATACTAAGGATTTATTTTGCTACCCCCAAATCCTTCATAGCAAATGAATGTGCTAACTAGAATTTTAGCCCCTTAATGTGATCCATGTTATACCCAAGTACAAGCATATCATCAACATATGAACATAAAATGATGTAGTTGTCATTATCCAACTACTTAAAATAAACACAATGATTTGAATGACACCTACTATATGCATGCTCATGCATAAAACTATCAAATTTCAAATATCATTGCCGACATGCTTGCTTCAAGCCATAAAAACTTTTCTTCAATCTATACACTAAGTTCTCCTTACCTTTGACCTCAAAACCTTGTGGCTGAGCCATATATATCTCTTCATCAAAATTATCATGCAAGAAGATTTTTTTTAAATCAGGCTACTCTAAATGCGAATCTTCAATAGGCACAACACTTAAAATAGTGTGAATAGAAGTCATCTTAACAATAGGGGAAAATATCCCATCAAAATCAATACCCTTTTTCTATGCAAATCCTTTTACAATAACCTAGCTTTGAAATATTTTATTACCTCCATCCTCTTCTTTCAACCTGTAAACCCATTTATTCTATAAAACCCTTTTACTTGCAGGCAACTTGCATAAATCCCATGTCTTATTTTTCAACAAAGAGTCCATTTCATCTTTCATGGTAGACTCACACTGAATCTTCATATCCACCTAGACAACTTCATCATATCATATAGGTTCACCAACATCTATTAGTAAAATAGAATACAAAGAGGGAGAAAATATCTCCGGAGGTCTAATTAGCCTTGTTGGCCATCTAACATTCACTAGTGTGTGTGGTATTTATTTTTGTGGATGTCGCACATCATGAGGAATGGCTACAACAACATCTTTTGGAGTATCATCCAACACTACCTAATCATCTTCTTTCTTGTCATGTTGCTGCAATAGATCTTTGTACAACACTTTCTCATTGAATATGACATCATTGCTTCTTACAATTTTTCAATTTTCAAAATCCCAAAGCATATAAAAAAATTCATTAATGCCATTTTCAATAAATACACATTTCTTTGACTTAGCTTCCAGCTTGGTTCTATTTTCATAATCTATATGAGAAAATGCTTCACAATCGAAGGTTTTGAGAAAAGAATAACTCACCTTCTTACGAGTCCATGCTTCCTCTCGAATATGAAAACCCAAAGGAGTAGGGGGACCTCTATTAATTAAATATACAATAGTATTGATATCCTCTACCTACATGTGTAAGGAAAATTAAGCATGCAAATTTATGTTCCTTGCATGCTCCATTATAGTCCTATTCATGAGCTCCATTATAGTCCTGTTCATGCATTCAGCCACTCCATTTTCCTATGGAGTCCATGGAACAATTTCCTGTCTATGAATACCATTAATGGAGCAATAATCTTCAAATTCATGACTACAATACTCACCACCATTATCAGATCTAAGACATTTTAATTTCTTACCGATCTCATTTTCAACCAAGCATTTCCATTTCTTAAAAGTTTGAAATACACAAATTTCTATCTAAGGAAATAAACCCATACTTTTCTATTTACATCATCAATAAAGGTAACATAATAATGAGAGCCATTAAGGAAAGATACCTGAGCCAATTCCCATATATTTGTATGTACAAGCTCTAATTTCTCCCTTATATTTTCCTTCCCGATCTTCACAAAATTCACTCTCTTTTGTTTTCTATAAACAAAACTTTCACAAAAATCTATATTAACACATTTTAGACATGGTTAAATTTTCTTTGAATGAAGTACTTTTATACGTTTCTCATTCATGTACCCAAGTTTGTAGTGACAAAATGCTATATCAAAATCTACAGCAGCTTTTTGTTCTCCCTACTCAACTATAACAATTGTTCTTGAACATTCATTTTTCTTTGAAATAATTAAAGTAGAAAAACAATATGACCTATACAAAGATATAAGGTCATTATTTTCACACTTTTTGCTACTACAAGGGAACCTTTTTAAACCTTCCAATTTTTATAATTAAAAGAAACTACACAACCCTAATCACCGAGTTGCCCTACGGAAATTAAATTCTTACTCAACCATGGAACATCTCTTCCCATTCTACAACTTAAAATTAACTTTACCCTTTCCAATAATCTAACAAGGTTCATTATCCCCCAAATAAACAAGCCCAAAATCCTCATGGATATAATCAATGAAATAACCTCTATTAGGTGTAGCATAAAATGAAGCACCAAAATCTAAAACCCATGAATCATCAACACTTTCTAAAGATAGAAGCAAAGTATCCTCTTTAGATTTTTTACTTACCACATTTGCATCCTTGTCTCCATCTTTCTTTTCTCCTTCATTTTTCTTTCGAGTCTAGGAGTCTTTCTTCTTATGCCTTGGTTTCCCACAGTACCAGTAGTCATTTGGTCATCTCAATTAAGACCTCCTCCCCTTTGACTTTCCTCTTGATTTCCCACAATTTTGAGAATTGTTTCCTCTCAGTCATTCTACCGCTGCTTTGTGCATTCAAAACACTTCTTGATGTAGATCCACCTGAGGATTTCCTACGAGTTTCCTCACTCTAAATAACATGACCAATATTTTAGGGTACTAGATCCATAAACAAAATTACTCACAGCCATTACCAAGTCATTCTAGCTTTTAGGCAAATAACACAAAATCAAGAGAGCTCTAATTTCTTCATCAAAATTGATACCCAGAAAAGATAATTGACTAGTAATAGTATTATACTTATTTAAATGATCTACAATAGATCCACCTTCTACCATTTTCATATTAAATAAATGCTTCATGAGAAATACCTTATTTGAAGTGGAGGGTTTTTTCTTATAATTTTGCTAGTGTTTCCATCAATTCTTTCACTATCTTTGCTTTTGTAATATTAAATGCCACTAATGGTGCTAGACATAATCGAATGCTTCCAAGTGCTTTTCTATCTAAAATATCCCAATCATCATTTGAAATAGATCCTTGATTCTTGGTTTTTCCTTCCACTGGATTCCATAAATCCTTCTAATAAAGATAGTCTTCCATTTGCATCTTTCTTAACTGAAAGTTTTTTCTGCTAAATTTGTCAACCCTCAGCTTACCCTCATCTGCCATCACTCCAACTCAATTATGAGACTCTCCTATAGAGCATAACTAAAAAAAAAACTTGGCTCTAATACCACTTGCTAGGATTTAACCACAAATCGAAATAACAATTAAATAAAAATATGAACAATATCAAAAAATAATAGATCAAACAAAAAGGAACACAAGACACCAAGATTTAACATGGTTCACTCAATCCCTAGGCTATGTCCACCAAACAATAAATCTAATATTATTATTATGATCCAGTGATTACAACCTGATTACAATTTGTAATCCCTTACAATTGAATATGACATAGTGCAAGGCAAGAGAATCCCCAAAGGAAATGTCCTAGTCCCCAGCTATAAAACTACACAGAAGAAACACAATAACAAGAAGCAATAACACAAGATTTGATACCAAATTAAAATAATATATTCATAAATATAACTAATTACATGCAATGTGTTGGGCTGTAAGGCCTTCCCAGTTATGAAAAATACAAAGAAAGTAATAGTTCTACAAGATCCCTCAAGATCAAATCCCAAACCCTAGCTACTCTAGATCCACACTCTAGTAGAAACCTCCAAGGACGATCTCAACTTGTGCTTACAAGCCCACCAAGCAATCTCCTTGTTTTCCAAGCCACAATTGCTAGCTCTTCTCCAAATTAGCTCTTCCAAGCTCCTCCACTTCTCCACCATGGATGAATAATGGCTAAAGACTTCCCCAAAACCCCTACTTATACCAATCTAAGACACAAGTTGGCCCAGATCACAAATTAAATACAAATACATAAATTAAATGCCACAAGTCAGCCAACAACAACAATTAAATTCCCAAAATCAATGTCTTAGAAAAATTGTGATATCTCCTAGCTCCAAATGAATTAGAACTCATGCTTTAAAACTTAGGTAAAAATCTATGCTCTCTTCAATCCTTGAAATTTTCATCCTCTAACTCATTGCAAAAAATTAGTTATACGGCTTGAAATAGACACCGAATTTGCACACCATGTCGAGAAACCAAAGACCATGTCGAGCTCCTAGACCATGCCGAGGTCCAAGACCATGCCAAGCTCCATAGACCATGCCGAGCTCCCAAACCATGCCGAGCTCCCGGTGTATGCCAAGCACTAGTATTCACCAAGCTACATAACCATTAACCAAAATCCCTCCAAACATGCATGATTGTGAGAAAACCCAAGATGCTCCTGCATCAGACACCTTAGGTTTGAAAACATGTTCTAGTAACTAGAAGAAAATCTTTTAGGATTTAGCACATAAATCCCAAACTGGTTCTACACATACATATTCTTTGAGTCTTCAACTTGCACACTCCTTCCCTTGCTTTTCTTCTTCTTCACATTCACCATAGGTGTTCCATAGGTCTTCTTTCCATGTTGATCTCCATCCCTCTCAAAATTTTCCAACTCAACTCAACTACCAATACTAAGGTTCCTTCTACCAAGCTCTTTATTCTACAAAGGAAATAGGGAAAACTTCCCACCACCTTTCTCAATAGTATTGTGTACAACCCTGCAATTATACTACCAAGGTCTATCAAGCAACACATGACAACTATGTATATCCACAATATCACACAAAACTTGGTCCTTATATTGCCCAATCTGGAAATCAACAAGGCATTGCTCCCTCACTTCTAAAGCATGCTCATCTTGTAACTAGCCAATCCTATAAGGATAAGGATGTCTCATTCTCTTCAAACCAAGTTTTCGAACCATCTCTTTAGCAACAAGATTATTAGTACTACCATCATCCACAATCACTTTGCAGACTTTACCACTAGACTTACAACAAGTTTTGAATAAACTAGTCCTCTAACAAGAATCCAATGTGCTCTCACCAACCAATACTTGTCGAGCCAAAAAAATCTCTCCTTGCTTAGGCTAACTATCTTGGACTTCAACCTCATTCACAATTTTAGTTGTCCTACCAATTGGACATTCAAAAGATATATTCCCTTCTTGACCACACTTGAGACAATTACCTCTGAACCCACCTCCACTTATCCTTCTTCTCTATTCAATAGGTTTTGGTTCACCTACTACTTTTTGTTTAGCTTATTTTGAACTATCTTGTTCTCCTTCCTTCGAGAACTACCTTGATTCTTCCTCTTTAGCTTCTCCTCTACTCTCAAAGAATATTGATAAGCATCCTAAATTGAAGAAATATTTAGCATACCAACCTCATCCTAAATATTGAATCTCAAACCATTAATATACCATGCTACCTTCTCCTTTGACAATTCTCCATGCCTAGATAGAATAGTCAACTTGTAGAACTCCTCTATATAATCTTTCACAGTCATATCCTTATGCTTTAGACTCTACAACCTTTTAAACAACTCAAGTTAATATTCAATAGGAATGAACTTAGCCTTCAACTTAGTTACCATCAATTTCCATCTAGTGATCTTCATTTCACCTTCCTCTTCTCTATCTCTTTGTAGTTGTTTCCACCAAAGAGCAGCATGTCTCTTTAGCTTAATCTATGCCAATCTTACTCTAAGTGGATCCTCAATATCCTCAAGCTCAAAGTAGTCTTCCAATTCACCAATCTAATCAATTAGGTCTTCATGATTCAAAGTGCCTAAAAAATTAGAAACCTCCATCTTATGCTTTAGCTTTAACTGATATCCAGGTCAAGAAAACTGACCAACCCTAATTCCAATAGGTCTCTCCACATGATTAGATCTATCCTCACTAGCAGATCTAGCAACTTCAAAGTCTTCATCAACTTCCTCATAACTACCTTCAGTACCCACATGCCTAGGTACACCACCTAAAGCACTCACAATTTCAGCAATCACGTCACTCTTCATTGATGCTATCTCTGCTCTAACATCCTCAAACTCAGATCTGATATCTAGTTTAACCTTCTCTGAAATCCATTCTAGGTCATATTCAACATGTTTGTTATATGTCGGCCATGCGTCACCTAAAACATCAACCATGAACCCCAAAGAATTTATGAAGTATGTATGTTACTTCCCTGGTCAAACACTAATAGTGGACCCATGTTTGAGTGTTTCTATGTAAGAATTCAAAGTGAAGTTTGGAGAAGTTTCTAGAAGAGAGTAGAGGAGATGAAATGTTGGAAGGATCTAATAAATCTAAGATTGGAAAACTTATGTTGGAAGCTAAGAAGAGTTGTAAAGATTTAAAGTGTGATTTCTTGAAGGAGTCCCAAGTGGATCAAAAATAGAGATGACAATGAAGGCCAATCAGTGGATCAACATGTGAACCAAACTATGATTTGTATTTGCAAAGTGAGTTGTATTAGTCAAATCAAACATGTTGTTACTTTCTAACCATTATATTAGTCTTGAAATGCTTTAGTCAAGGTTGACCTAATAGTCATATATAAATCCTTTAATCAAGGTGGAATTCTAATGGAATTTTCTAAAGTCCTCTAATAAGGCCACTCCTAATAGGGTGATAAATAATTTTACAAGGTCACATTTAACAATATTTTTTGTAACCTTTAATAGGGTTGGCTCCTAATAGAGCTCACTTCAAAAGAGTGAAATATTGGTGACATATTACTCGTCATTTTTTCCAAATTGAGTTTCCACATTAAATCCTAGTGTCAACTTGTGTGGATGTCACTTGAGATGTTTTACTGTTAATGTTTTACATTGTGCAAGTTTGATAAGTATTAGGACAATGGACTACAAGTTTATGTTATTGATTATTTACTATAGAGGCCAAGCTATTGAATGCTTAGATCTAGATTAGTTGACTTGTTTGATTATTCAATTGGTACATATGGACCTTGGATAACTGATTCACCCCTCTTAGTTATTCTACATCATTCTACACCAGGATGCTCCTACATTAGACAACTAGGGTTGAAAAGAAATGATTCTCCTAAATCATGTTTTTTTCACAACCCTGGTTAAATCCAACTCAGGTTGAGAAATCCCAACATCATCTTCAACCATCCTATTCTTCCACTTTATTGTATACTCAAAGAAATCATTTTCCCCATACTCTTATAAAGTTCCTAATACAAAATCCTCTTCAACTCTTTAGTTTAATTCTTAGGATAATCACTTGACACTATCAAACCATCATTAATTTCATGATACTTATAAAAATTAAAAGCATTGAATATAGGAGATATATCCATCATTAGGTGAATTAACGTTGTACACATTACAACTATCAAATTTCTTTAATATTCTACAAGGACCAAATTTCTTCATCGCCAACTTACTATATGTAACAATAGGAAATCTATTTTAATTTAGATGAACCATCACTTTATCACCAACTTCAAAACTTATATGTCTCCTTGACTTAGCTACATTCTCCTTGTATTTATTATTACTTTGCTCCAACTTATGTTTCTATTCTCCAATAATATCCCTTAAATCTGATATACCTATAGGCTACATCTCAATAAAAATCTCAAAAGGTGTCTTTCTAGTACTCTTGTTCACATAATTATTGTATACAAACTCTATTTGTACCAACACTAAATCCTAGTTATCTAGTTTATCCCCAACTAATAATCTCAACAAATTACCCAAGCTTCTTTTCAAAGCCTCTATTTGTCCATTAGTGTGTGGATTAAATGTAGAACTAAACTTCAACTCAATATCCAAATTCCTCCATAATGTCTTCCAAAAATAACCAACAAAATTACTATCTCTATCAAATATGATACTCCTCAATAGTCTATGTAATATAACAACATATTTGAATAAAATATTAGCAACATTCACTACATAATTGTTGGAATTATAGATGGAGTAACTAGGGGGGGTAAATCAGTTACCACAAAATATTTCCACATATCCTTTAAATTTTTGATAAAACTAATTACTGCAGTCACTCGATAAATATACTAAAAGATGTTGTAACTCAATAAATGCAAAGTATGTTTTACTTTTAACCGATCTTAAACATTCGTAGTGATTAACTTGCAAGCATAAAAGAAATAAGATAAACACATGAGTCACTAGAATTTAACATGGAAAACCAATATTGGAAAAACCACCAATGTAACTAGTTACTATTTTTCACTCTTCTAAAATGAGCCATGTTAAGAGCCAACTTGGTTAAAGGTTACAAAACACACTACTAAGTGTGACCTTGTTAGAGGATTTAATCATCCTGTTACGAGTGGCCTTGCAAGAGGTCTTAAAACAATTCAATGGAATTGTCACATTGTTAGAGGATTTACAATTAGCTGTTAAACCAACTCTATTAAGAGATTTTGGAATGACTACTACAATGGTAAGAAAGTAACAATGAAATGACCTGATTAAGATGCAACTGAATTGCTGATTATAGATCTCTATTCTGCTTCATACTAGATCCTTCCTAATTAAATATTACTTTGCTACTCCACAAGGATATTTGACCATCCTTCAAGTTCACTCACACACTTTCCTCCTTAATCAATCAATACACTTGCATACTCTTTCTCACATTAGAATCTCGGCTTGACCTTTCATTTATACCATCCAAATTATCAAGTTGGCTTAGTTATAGATTACAATGATTAATAAACATTACAATAGTCAGCTAGAATCAATACTTGAAATAATTAAACTTCATAACGCAAATCACAAAAATCCTTCATTGGCTGACCTTGCTCAGTAAACATTAGTCCTAACATGTAATGCCCCACCCGGAGATCCTTGGAAACAAGGATTCAAATCAAGCCAAGATATTTTTTTTTTTACAAGTATGAATGCACAAGACAACATCATACAAGGATCACAAAGATCGCAACGGAAGACTTCAACACAATCCCAACAACCAATGAATCTCCAAACGCCACTACCAAACTGACACACACAACCAAAGCCAACAACGACAACACACATGATGAGGGCACAAGAAACAACCACTCATCAACAAAACACCAAGCTGAGGTAAAATGCAGAATCCTGAAATTTGGCTAAGCCTGAAATCCTAAAGCCCTGAAAATTGGCTAAGTTTGGATTTCTGAAGCCATGAAATTTCCTAGAATCCATAACTTATCTCCGAGAGGTCTGAAACCTATCTCAAACAATTTTTCGCATATATTAAAATATATCTTAAGTATAAGGAATTAAACTTATACTTAAAAAATATATTTTAAACCCCTAGGAAAACTATTTTCAACCAGGAAGGTGTAAGAACCAAAAGGGTGTCCAAAACCAACTTTTGAACTTTCATTCGACAAGCCTAGATAGCCCCTATTTCTCGTGCGAGAAAGAAAACTGGTCTAGAGTTTCACGCAAGTTCTTTCACCACTTCGCGCGAGAAAGTGCGCACTTCGCGCGAGGACTACTGAGCTTCGCGCGAGGATTCACATTCTCGCGCGAGGATTCCTATGTGCCGTGCGAAGATTTACATTCTTGCACGAGGAAGAAACAGTCTCACGCGAGGAAGAAATAGTCTCGCACGAGGAAAATACAATCTCGCGCGAGGAAACAAATCAGTGTGACACAAAACACAAACAAAAAGCTAAACAAACAAGGAAACCTCCACACCGGGGAGTACCGGATCCACTTAAATCGAGGAATGAACACTCGAGAGCATTAACAGCAAGGAAAGAGGAACATCAACCATCAAAAACATAAAAGCAAGCACATACTGAAATAAACATCACAATGAACAAAGATACATTTCAGAACTAAACAACCAAATAAGTACGCGGTTCCCCCCAACCGTCAATAGCATCATAAGACCATCGTGGGTCCTAGCCATCCCCCGCGTGTAACATCCCAAGCCACCGACCAGATCGTCGGTACTGTTGTAATAGAGACATCACTACTAAAACATGCATAATAACAGCATAAGAAAATCTAACATGCTAGTGATAACACATAAGATAATCCTGCAGTAGATAACATCACCTATCACATGCTAAACATCAGTAAGCAATAGATATACTGCTAAAGCAAATCACATCATCTAATCATATGCTAAACATCATAATAAGGGAATGCGCCAAATAAAATAACGTCATCTAAACATGATATATAAGCATCCCAATGAAATCATAAATCACAAGAAAGCATACTCCAGAACCCAAAGTACCAAGTGAAAACATCTAGCAACGGTCGCACTAGAAAAAAGATCATCTCTGTACACCGATCCCTAGTAGTGGTGAAGGTAGCTACGCCTCCCAACCACGTGGCACCCATAGGTCCACACCCGCCATGCTAATGGAGATAATGATCCAACCACAAACACACATAAAACACAACATCCATGGCTAACACTCACGCCAGATAGTATGATGGCTGAACCAAGAACCTAAGACAATGCAAGGAGTACAGGTCCTGGTCAGACACTCAAAATGCTACTAAGTAGGGACTAACATCATGGAGAGTCGCTTGGCATCAAAAGGCCCAAGCTTGGATCGTGTGAATTCAGCATCCCTCAACGGAATGGCTCGGCACAACATTTTATTATCTTAAATTTTATTACCAGTCACACATTTTCTTTAATTATCACTTATTTAAAACTTCATATCCTCCGCTAACCCTCTGGGCACAATGATCACCAGGCTATGAGATAGAAGCCCCCTCCATATGCTACCCTACCCTACCCATGTTCATCCTACGACAAGTGCCCGTGGGCATGCATACTCCCATCCCAACCCCAATGATCATAACTTTTGGCAAATCCACAGAAGATCGAGCCTCACAAGTCACCCAACAAATGTATGCGTACGTACTCATGTGTGGCGCACCACCATCACGAAGATTATAACACAAAGATAGGAATGAGAACACAATGCAAAAAAAACACCCAACCGAAAGCAACTCAAGAGGATGGATTCTACATGAATCCTAAAGCCAATAAAATCATACATCATGAAATCACTCAATTGGCCTCAATCTGAGAGTATGGATTCTACACGAATCCCAATGATGTAACAAGAAAAAATATCATGAACTCACTCAATCGGCCTCAATCCGAGAGTATGGATTCTACACGAATCCTAGCATTCACAAAACAAAAGCAAAGGTCTAAACGAAACCATAATGAGTATAAAATCACTCAACCAAACACAACGTCGGGAGTACGGATGTAACACGCATCTCAATGCAACATAAAAGTGCAAAAGTGGTCTGACTGATATCCAAATGGATCATCAAGGTCCACGATCCACATTGTGCCAAGAAAACTTGAGAAAATAGGACGGCACGCAAAATGAGGTAAAAACCCCAAAAATTTGGAAAACTACAAAATTAAAACCCATTTGGCCTTTGGGTTCAAAAACCCCAAAAATCCAAAAATAAATAGAATCAGACACCGTATGCAAAAATGGCTAGCATAACAGTGCAAATTCCCAAACCCTCATCCCAAAAAATAGAGAAATGTTCATACCCGCCCAACCGGGTAGAACTAGCATACAGAAATGGAGGAGAACACTAGTTCTCAGCCTCCAAACAAATGGCTACCAAAAACAGAAGCAGAAACGGAGTAGAAACAATAAAATGGGAAAGCCCTACCTCATAGCCAAAAGGGCAAAACGAGAATCTGAACCATAAAATAAATATCCCACAGAAGTAGTTGAAAATCACGGCAATCCAAGGTTTTCCCGAGCTGAATCCAATGAGCCCAAACTCACGACGATCCCATGCCTGTAGCTCCCACAACGAATAAAACAGTAAATCCTCATGAAGAGGATTTTGGGTTTTACTCTGCAACTTTCCAATTTGAAAGTGAGAAGTGAGGAATTAAATTCCTTTTTCAATATTTATTCACTTTTTGGGTGAATAATCGATTAGGGCATTTAACCAGCCAGTCCAGTTAAACCCCAAATCGACCCAAACGAAAACAGGCTATTCCTATAAATAGGAATTCATCTATGGCAAAGCTGCCAAAAATTAAAATAAAACAATTTAAAAGCTTGAAAAGCCAAAAACACATAAATCTCCTGAACAACTTTTCGAGACAATGCGAACCTCTAAATGCACAGACACGCTTACTGGTATAATCACATAATGCAAATGAGTTCAGATTTAATAATCACCAAAAGGTTTAAATTAAACATTTTAATAAGGGATACGTCGACCAAACAAGGACAACATTGGTAAAATATGAAAAGCTGAATCACTAACTCCATGTGCCACTGCCAGGGATATAAATCCTGCATGCTAAACAACACGATCAAGTGCAATTGCATATAATAACATAGCCGAAGCAATAATGCATTAAGTCACCTAATTTAACCATTTATTTAATTATATTAAAATAATCTATTTACATCACTCACGTTTGCATAAAGCATAGCAACACAGGACTGAAGTAAATAACCATAGAATTAAATCCATCATATAGCGAAATCAGAGGTATGTCCAAATACCAGATAACTAGATAACCATATATCATCATAAAATACACTGTCATCTCAAAATGGCATCATCATGCAATATGATTAACTGAACAACATAGTAGTATAACATCTATGATACTGGAATCAAAGTGTAACATCTGACCCTCGGGTCCTTTCAAATGTAAACATAACATGAGAACAGATATCTCTCAGATCAAAAATATAACAAGGTAAATGCCTGCAGCACATAACCAAATAAATCAACATGAAAAATCCATTCTAATTACTTAAGCATTTAATAATGATTGATTACTCTGCATTAAAAAGGCATTTAAAATGCATAAGCAAACACAGTCATAAACATGACTAACCACTGCTACAGGAACCTAGTCCAGTGTAGCATGGTAAAAAGTACACAGTGCAATCTCTGAACACATCTCAAGGTAATCACGGAACAAACTCATGATACCACATCGATCCTGGTAACCACTGGCACAAACCTCAGTAAACCAAAAATCATATCATAATCTCAAAGATCAGTCAAAAGCATAATCAAAGCAACTGATACAAAAATATAAATCCAAACACCTCGACGGTGTAGACCACTCAGGGTCACAATCATGATCCATCACAACAAAAGATCAGCAAGGTTGCATCCATCAAGATGACTTACAGAAGTCATATGGGAGAGGCACTACATAACATGATTTCGTATGTTATTCAACAGAAGTTTGGTTAATACTGCAAACTTGAAAAATCCTTTGGCAACCAACTGAACTTGGCGAATACTAACTTTGACCAACTTTCCTTCATTAACCAATAGAACTTCGTTAACACTATTTTCTGCCAAAATTTCCTTTGATGCCTGAGTGAGCTTGGTAGACACTATCTTCACAGAGTGATCTCTAGTAATGCACAGTAGACAAGAAAAACTATCTTGTTGACCAAGTGAGCTTAGTAAGGAGAGACTAAAAAATGATATGACATTTGTGTAACATAAAAAACAACACACAATTAGACAATTGTATCCAAAAATCTCCCTCTTTGGCATTGAGGGCAATACAACATGTCATAGCACAATGAAATTTGAAAACAAGACTTTCTCTAATAGAAAGTTTCTTCCTCTTAGATTTTATACCACAAACTTCTTTAATGTAGTAATCTCTCTCTGTGAAGAAATTACATAGCTTCACCTCAAAACAAATTTTAGAAAAATATGATAGTAAACTCTCCCTCTTTGACAACACATACCAAATAAGTATCAATGTACCTTGAGTACTAATTCATATGCAATATTCTCTTGACTATGTTGCATCAACTAATAGATCTTCAACTAGGTTCCTATTGATGCATCACTAAAACTTTATTTAGTGAGCTTCAGATAGGGGAATGACCCTTAATTTACCTCTTAGATACAAAAATGCATCCTTAGGTAATGGCTTGGTAAATATGTTTGCAATTGGTTCTTTTGTATGGACATATTCTAATCCAATTTCTTTGTTGAGCACTAATTCTCTAACAAAATAATATTTTATAGCAATATCCTAGGTTTTTGAATGCATCACTAGATTCTTTGATATGTTAATTGCACTTGTATTATCACAAAACATGAGAACTAGTTCTTTGATCTCAATCTTCATGCCTTGCAACAATTGTTTAAACCAAACAATATTAGAATAATTTACTACTACTAACACATATTCTTCTTCTATTGTAGATTGGGATGTGCAATTTTGCTTTTTGCTTGTCCAAGATACCAACCTATAACCAAAAAAGAATGCTCCACCACTTGTACTTTTTCTATCATCAAGATTTCTAGCCCAATTAGCATCAAAAAATGCTTTTAGGTCTAAATTTCCTCCCAGTTTATACAATAAACCATAGTCTTCAGTACCTTTCAAATATCTCAAGATTCTTTTGATTGCCATCATATGATTTTCTTTGGGTTTTGCCAAGAATCTTTCCACGATACCAACTACAAGAGCAATATCAGGCCTTGTATGAACTACATACTATAATTTTCCAATCATTGATCTATATAAGGTCTAATCTACCTCTTTTGAATCATCATCTTTGGTAAGCTTTAATCCAGTACACATGGGGGTTCCAACTGATTTTGAATCTCATATACCAAACTTCTTGATTATTTCCTTGATATACTTAGACTAGGTGATGTAGATACCATTCCTACTCTATTGTATTTGAAGTCCAACAAATAACTTAATCTCACCAAACATAGACATTTCAAACTCTTTTTTTATTTGATTAAAAATTATTTGCATAGATCATCATTCCCTAGAAATAAAGTATCATCAACAAATATTCCTGCCAATACAATCTTGTTATCTAGTCGATCCTTGATGTACAAACTAATATTATCATTAGTTCTCTGGAAACCAATTTGTATAAGATAGTTGTGCAACCTTTCATACCATGCTCAAGGAGATTTTTTTAGACCATACAATACTTTTTGTAATTTGTAGACCATGTCCCTTTTGTCTAGATCAACAAAACCTTCGAGTTGTTCAATGTAGACTTCTTCATCAAGAATACCATTGAGGAATGTAGATTTAACATCCATCTAATATACCTTAAATCCCTTATGTGCTACATATGCAAGTAAGGTCCTAAAACCTTCTAGTCTTGCAATAGGAGTAAAAATTTCACCATAATCAATGCCTTCTTCTTGAGAGTAGCCTTTACATACCAATCTAGCTTTTTTTCTTGATACTTTACCATCTTCATTCATCTTATTCATGAATACCCATTTTTTTCCAATCACATTTTTATCTTTAGGCCTAGGTACAAGTGTCCAAGTTTTGTTCTTCTCTATTTGTTCAATTTATTCATTCATGACCTCAATCCAACTTTCATTTTCCAATGCATCTTTAACATTACTAGGTTCAAAATCAGCAAGTAAACATGTACATTTTAGCTTACTTCTTGTCATAGTACCTTCTGATTTATCTCCAATAATCTGATATGGTGCATGATGCCTTCTAAAATACTTGGCCAATATAGGATTTTTACCTTTTGAATGAATTGCATTGTTCTCCTCTTGAACTTCAACTTCTGGCTTTGGATGCTTAGACTTGGTAGGCATTGACTTGGTAGCTTTAGAATGTGACTCAAGTTCTTGTAACTCATATTGATCTTCTTGCAACTCAGTAACTGAGGAAGACTCAAGAGTAGAGGTCTCTTTATTGATAGATGTGTCTTGCAATGTATGAAGTTCGATGTAAACAAATCTCATGTAATCTTCTAGTTCCTTTTTACTTTCTTCTTCAGTCCTTTCTACAAACTCATCAATTCTCACATGTGCACTTTCTATGATTTTGAGAGTAGACAAATTCAAACATCTATGTGCCTTACTTCTACAAGAATAACCTAAGAATATACCTTCATTACCTTTCACATCAAATTTTCCTTTTCTAGATTCTTTAAAGATATAACATTTAATTCCAAATACTTTTAGGTAACATACATTGGGTTTATAGCCATACCATAATTCATAGGAAGTTTTATATGAGTCCTTCAACTGTACTCGATTTAAGGTATGAACTATAGTGTTGATAGCTTCATTCTAGTATTTGATAGCAATGTTATTTTCAATCATTAGAGCCCTTGCACAGTCCATGATAGATATGTTTCTCCTTTTAGCTATTCCATTCTGCTCAGGGGTTCTAGGGGCTGATACATGTCTTTTGGTTCCTCTTTCAATGCAAAAGTTATTGAAATCATTGGAGATGAATTCACCACCTCTATTTGATCTTAAGCATTTCAGTCTTTTCCCTGTTTCTTTCTCTACTCTTGCTAGATACCATTTGAATTTCTCAAATGCTTCTGACTTTTCTCTAAGATACATAACGGTCATCATTCTTGAATAGTCATCAACTAAAAGAATAAAGAAATTTTCTCCACTATAGCTTTCTATTCCAATAGGTCCACATAAATCAGTATGCACAATTTCCAAGATAATTTTAGATTGATAGTTTTTGCTTTTAAAACTAGTCTTTCCCATTTTGTTAATCTGACAATTCTTGCATAAACCAACATCTAGTTTCTTCAAACTAGGAATGCCTCTTACTTTCCTAAATTTTCTTATTTTTACCATCTTATCAAAGTTTACATGACATAAACTTCTGTTCCATAACCAACTTTCTTCTACTTGAGCAGTAAAACATGAGCAATCACAAAGATCAAGATAAAATAGGTTACCTTTTATTTGTTTTCCTAATCCAATCAGTTTTCCCTTATCATCCAGTAGTCTTGCCTTGCCATGCATGAATTCCACCTTGAATCCAATGTTGATTAGCTATGACACAATTAGCAGATTATGTTTTAGTCCTTCAACCCAATAGGCATTGTCACATACAAGTTCTTTGGTTAATGAGATTCGGCCTCTTCCTTTTATGAAACAAGGTTCATTGTTTCCAAACCTTACACTACCACCATCATAGTCTTTAAAATGTTCAAACTTTGTTTTGTCACTAGTCATATGATGTGAACATCCACTATCTATGATTCATGTATCATTTTTACTCACATGAGAGATAAGTGTCATCTTATCTTCTTCATCAACAAATTCAACTTTCATAGAAATGTATACTATTTCATCTTCACTATTATCAAAATCTTTAGCTATAAAACAAGTCTTCTTACCATTGTCCTTGAATGATTTGTGATTTTTGAAATCCTTTTCGCCATTGCACTTGTGACTTTTATTTTCATCCTTGCTTTCTTTGTTTGGGCACCTGGCAGCAATATGACCAATTTCTTCACATGAAAAATAGATTAGGGGAACTTTACCTTTGCATTTTCCTCTGCCTCTAGAATATTTTCTTGCAAGTAGAGCTTCAAAAACTTCAAGATCACTATCAGAACTTTCCTTTGATTCCTCTTCACTTTCTGACTAAATGTCTTTTATTTTCTTGCCTTACTCCTTAAGTAAAAGCTTGGCCTCAAATTTAGATTCAATATTCTTGGAGGTTGGAGAATAATTGTCAAAGTTATCTAGCTCAAAGGATGTCAATCTTCCTACTAAGGTATCCAAAGTTATCTTATGATTTGCCTCACACCTTCTTTCTTGAATAGCAGAGACTCTAATTTCATAGATAAGAAGCAATGTTCTAAGAACTTTACTTACAATAGTTTCTTCCTTGATGTCTCCTCCAGAAGCTTTAATTGCACTGACACTTGCTTTGACTCTTTCCACATATTTGGCAATATTTTCATCTTCTCTCATTCTCATCTGATCAATTTGTCCTCTAAGTCTTTCTACTTTGGCTCTCCTCACATTTTCATCACCACCATAGGTGTCTTTTAGCTTATTCTAGATTTCAAAAGTGGTTTTTTAGTCCTTGATATCATCAAATTCCTCATAGCTAAGAGCAGATGCAATATCTATCATCACGGTGTTATGGTTCTTTTTCTCAGAAATGTCACCAATAGATAATGTACCATTAGGAGTTATGTATTCTTCATCAAGGTATTTGCATCCTGAATCACTAATGGAAGCCAAATGAAGTCTCATAAGTCCCTGCCATGCTAAAAACTTGTCTCTGTTAAGCTTTTGAATTTCTCTCTTGTAAGACATCTTGATCTTTAGCTTAGGTCATTGAAACCTTTCCTGCAAGCACCAAAATCTCTAATACCAATTGTTGGAATTATAGATGGAGTAATTCAAAGCCGGGGGGGTGAATCAATTACCACAAAATATTTACAAAGATCCTTTAAATGTCTGATAAAACTAATTACTGTTGTCCCTCGGTAAACATACTAAAAGATGTTGTAACTTGGTAAATGCATAGTATGTTTTACTTTTAACTAATCTTAAACATTCATAGTGATTAACTTGCAAGCATAAAAGAAATAACATGAACACATGAGACACCAGGATTTAACATGGAAACCCAATATGGGAAAAACAACCAATGTAACTAGTTACTATTTTTCACTCTTTTGAAGTGAGCCTTGTTAGGAGCCAACCTAGTTAAAGGTTACAAAACACACTATTAAGTGTGACCTTGTTAGAGGATTTAATCACCCTATTAGGAGTGGCCTTGAAAGAGTTCTTAAAACAATTCAATGGAACTATCACCTTCTTAGAGGATTTACAACTAGTTGTTAAACCAACTCTGTTAAGAGATTTTGGAATCACTGCTACAATGGTAAGAAAGTAACAATGAAATGACCTGATTGAGATGCAACTAAATTTCTAATTATAGATCTCTATTCTACTTCATACTAGATATTTCCTAATTGAATATTACTTTCCTACTCCACAAGGATATTTGACCATCCTTCAAGTTTGCTCACACACTTTCCTCCTTAATCAATCAATACACTTTCATACTCTTTCTCACATCAAAATCTCAGCTTAAGCTTTCATTTATACCATCCAAATTATCAAGTCAGCTTAATTACAAATTAAAATGATCAATAAACATTACCATAGTTGGCTAGAATCAATACTTGAAATAATTAAACTTCATAACCCAAATACACAAAATCCTTCATTGGCTAACCCTGCTTGGTAAACATTGGTCTTGACATGATTTCCTATGTTAAGCAATAGAAGCTTGGTTAACACTTTGAACTTATAAAATCCTTTGGCAATTGAGTGAACTTGGTGAACACTAACTCTAACCAACTTTCCTTTTTTAACCAAGAGAACTCAGTTAACACTATTTTCTGCCAAAATTTCTTTTGTTGCCCGTGTGAGGTTAGTAGACACTATCTTCATAGAGTGATCTCCAGGAATGCTTGGTAGACAAGAAAATTTGTCTTATTGACCAAGTGAGCTCAATAAGTAGAGACTAACAACTAATATGACATTTGTGTAACATCAAAGACAACACACAATTAGACAATTGTATCCAACACATAATATGTCTTTACATGTTATGAAATGAGCCATCTTAGAAAATATATCAAAAAATATATACACAAGATCATATCCTCTTGCACTCTCAATGAGCCAAGCATTAAAATCCATATTAATATCACTCAAGGGTTTCTTAGGTACTAAAATAGGTGTATACAATCTATTATTCAAACTTACTTATTTTACAATTTGAAAAAATCCACAACTCCTTGAAAACTTCCAAACATCATTATATAGCTATAGCTAGTATTACTTCTCCCTAAGAAATTTCAATATCTTATCAATACCAAGATGTCTTTCCAATCCACTACTATTTTTCTCCTTAATCAAATTGATTCTCATAGCTCCTCTCAGTATACACAACTACACTCCTCTGAACAACATACCTTCTTCGATGAAATAATCTTCATAGTTACTTGGTTGATCTAATAGATTTAGTGCTCTACACTATCTCCATGCCTTAGAAAAATTAGGTTCCATTTCATAAAAATACAAGAACTTCAAATTTCATCTCTGTTAACACAGATCTCTTTCATCTTAATGCATCTGCAACTCAGATGGAAACTGCACTCTTATGCTAGATCACAAATTTGAAATTTTGCAAGAATTCAGCCCACTTCATATGTCTCTGATTCAACTTAGGTAGACATCCCAAATACTGTAAAACCTTATGATTAGTATAAAATACAATTTCCTTAGGAATCAAATAATGTCTTTGTTTATTCAAAGCTCAATAGCATATAATTCTTGATCATGCACATAATACTTCCATTTAGCATCATTCAATTTATCACAAATGAAAGCAATAGGTTTCCCCCCTTGACTGAATACAACTCTAATTGCACTACCACTCACATCACATTCCACTTGAAATACTTTATTGAGATAAGGCAAAGCCAATACCAGGAATTCAATGACCTTTTGTTTCAAAGTCTCAAAAGTCTTATTAGCTTCATGTGTCCACTTGAAATCCTTTTTATCCCCTCTCATTGTCTCACTCATTGCATTACAAACTAAACTAGAATTCTTAATGAACATTCTATAGTAACTAGATAAACCATGAAATGATCTTAGCTCACTTAAATTCTTAGGTATAGGCTATTCAAGAATTATTTTAACCTTCTCAAGATCCATTTTCAAACCATTGGATAAAATAACAAATCCCAAATACACAATCTCCTCCTTCATGAATGTACACTTTTTCAAATTAATCAACAACTTCTCCTCTTTCAACCTCTTGAACACTTGCCTAATATGCATAAGATGTTCTTTCTTAGTCTTAATTAATATCATAATATTATCCAAATAAACAATCTCTAACTTACCCAATAATTTCATCAAGACTTCATTGATCAACCTTATGAAATTACTTGGTGCACTAGTCAAACCAAAAGGCATAACCAACCATTCATGTAACCCTTTTTTTTCCTTGAAATAAATCTTCTTCTCATCACCTTCTGTGATTCTAATCTAATTATATCCACTCTTCAAATCAATATTGATAAAACATTTTTCTCCACTCAAACAATCCATTATATCATCCATCCTTAGCATAGGAAACATATGCTTCACTGTTATCTTGTTAATAGCTTTGGAATCAATATATGTTCTCCACTTACCATCATTATTAGGTTATAATACATTAGGTGCAACACATAGACTCAAAGTTTCTCTGATCAAACCTTTTTGCATCAATTCTTGCACTTTCCTATTAAGTTCTTCATTCTTGGTAGGTGTCAATCTATAAGGTGCTTTGTTTAGTAAAATAACTCTAGGAATTAGATCCATACAATGACTTATAATTTTTAATAGTGGTGAACCATTAGGTGAATTATTTGAAATAATCTCTTAATACTTAGTGAGAAAATTTCAACTTCTAATAGACCTTGGTCAATACTAGCACTACTTAGTGCCCTAGGAAACACAACAAAATAAACCTTTTCTTTTCTCATTTCTTTCTCAAATTTATTTCCATTAGCCATGAAAATCCACATTATGGTACAATAATTTTCATCAGGTTCCTCTATAAAAGGTAACAAGACTTTTCTCTTTCCATTTTTCCAAATAGTATATTGATTCAACCTTCCATCATGCAATGCTTATCTATCATACTAACAAGGTCTACCCAAGAGTCTATGGCAACACTCCATATACATAATATAGAATAAAAATTCATCATAGTAATTCCCAATCTTGAATTTCATAAGGCACTTCTCACTTACCAATAATTTATGCTCTTTCTTGATCCAAACAATTTGATATGGTTTAGGGTGTCTCATCCTTTGCAATTGTAACTTATTAACTAACTCTTTTGATGCCAAATTTTTTGACCTACCACTATCAATGATCACCTTTCAACATTTTCTTGCAATCTTGCATCTGGTCTTGAAAAGACTTCTCCTTAGGAGGGATTCTTTATTAGTTCTCTCATCACACAAAGTTCTCCTCCTCACATTTTTACCTTTTTCATGTCCATTTAGTGGACTTGTAGTTCCCCTTGGATTACAACATTTCTACTACTATCTTCATTTTTCTTACACTCAAAGGCTCTATATCCTCAGTAAGAACTACCACCTTTACACTTGATCTTACCTTTCTCATCACTTTTCCACTAGGTTTTCCCTTTCTCTTGTACAATATTCTTAGATCTAGTTGTATCTTCATAAGATCTATCTTTATCTATTTTAAATCTTTATCCTCTACCTCTTTTCCTTTTTTCATGTTTCATTGTCAAGATCTCCCCATCTTTCAAGGAATACTAATACACTTCTTCTACACTATCCAATTTCACAAAACTAATTTCATCTTGAATTGTAGTTCTCAAGCCATTCAAATATCTATCACTTTCTATACCTCATCATCAACAAGTCCAAATCTAATGTAAAATCTATAGAATTCCTTAGTATATTCTTTCACGGACATTTCCATTATCTAAAAATTTGAATATCCCTTAATAAATTGACTTGATAATCAATAGGGATGAACTTCTTCTTCATTTTATTTTCCATCTCTAGCCATGTCTTGATCTTATCTTCTCCTTTCCTTTGTCTATCAATTCACAAATGTTCCCACCAAAGTGAAGAATGACTCTTCAAGTTGGTTAATTCTATCCTTACCTTTCTATTATCAAAGCTGCCATTGAATTCAAAGACCATCTGCACCTTAGAGCTCCAATTCAAAAGAGTGTTTGTGTCCAAACTTCCATAGTAGATTTTAACCTCAATAGAAGGCTTAAAATGTTCGCTAGACAAAACTGACAATAGTCTTTCCTCATTAGATTCCACCTTACATTCAAAGTTAAGGTTTAGTGCTCTAGGTTATCCTTCTATTGGAAGTGTTATTGGGAAGAAATATATTGATAGAGGTAGGCAGGGGGTGAGTGGGGGTGTGAATTAGGATCCTTACATTTTTAACTACTTGAAACAAAATAACAGATTAACTCCATTCATTCCTAATCCATCTTATATCTTAGATCATACACCTTTGATATAGGAGCATCAAGCTTCGATTTTTGTGGACATATGCTTTTCATGGTTAGGGATGTGTTGGAGACACATTGGGGAACCTTTCCTCATGATTGCATAGAGATTTGAGTTATCATGTTGAAGTTAACGTTGTTTTTCCTTGCTGATGGAGCTATATTTTTTAGTTTTTGGGTACCTATTGTGGGTCATGTAACTAATTTTGTGCAATGATTCAAAGGTTGAAACTTTTAGAGATTAAAGAGGGCCTTGATTTATATCTATGTTTAAGAGAAAAAAATCTTATTCATTATGAGTAGGGAGATATGGAAATTCTCTTAGAGTATCAATTTCTATCTATTTTTACAATTGGTTTCTATACATGACTTTCGGGATGGATACACACTTATCCTTGGTGAATCATACTTTTCACACTTAAGGGGTTATAGAGGACCTAAAATTATACCTTAAGTTCAAAGAAAAAGTTCTAATTCAATTGGATCTAGGAGATAACATGATTTTTCTTGGGCATCAATTTTCAAATACTTTTACATAAGATGTGTGGAGTTTTTGTCTTGTACAATTTCGTATGATGAAATTGGATCTTGTTAAGGTATAGAGATGTTATTGGGTCATGTGTGGTCCTAAATATAAATTTTCATTAATTTTTGTTCCTATTTGTTATAGTTTTGGTTTACTCTTTCAAGGTGGACCTATATTGTAGTTAAATGCTTGAATAGTTGACTTGTGGCTTAGGTGGCTATTTAAGAAGGGCTTGGGTAGTGTCTTAAGAAATTAAAAGAAGAGAAATTCAATATAGTGTGGGACCTAGAGATAAAATATTTGAACTTGAATCTAGAATAGAAAATTCATAGAAGAGCTAGTTGCTACAGTTTAGAAACAAGGAGGTTGATTGGTGGCTTGCAAGAACAAGTTGAGATCTTGGAGGTTTCTATCAAATTGTTGTTGTGTTATAGATCTAGGCTAGCTAGGATTTGAGTTCAATCTTGAGGGATCCTGAGGAACTATTGTAATTTCTCTGTATTTGGCCATAGCTAAGAAGGCCTTATAGTCCAAAACATTGCATGTAATTAGATATTTTATGAATAAAGAGTTATGAATTGGGATCAAATCTTATGTTTTTGTTTATATGTTATTGGGTGGTTATTTGTTGGGGGTTAGGACATCTCCATTGGGGATTCTCCTACCTTGCACTACATCAGGTGGTATTAGAGCGAAGGTTTGATTTGGTTGGTTGAACTTATCAAAGTGAAGGTTTGATTTGGTTTGTTGATTTTATAAAAGAGAATGTTCTATCTAGTTGGTTGGTTGATCTTATTAGAGAACATTTGTTCCTAACTATGTAGAGAGATCACCAAAATTGAGGAAGTTTTCACTAGGACCTTGAGTTGAGAGAAGTTGATCTAAGAAGATATTGATCGTGTGGTGGATTTTTCTTTCTAGAGTCCTAGGTTGTGAAGATGGAAGGTTGATCTTGTTGAGGCATGATCATAGGGAGTTTTTGGATTGCATCTCTGTGTTCTTAGACTTGATATAAGGTTCATGGTTGTTTGTCTGAGGTGGCAAGTTGCAATCTAACTTGTAAACAATTTGAGGTTTTCATAAGGAGCATGGGAAGGATTTGTTGTAGAGGGTTTATGAAGATCTTGGAAAATGGCTCCAAGATGATTGCACCCTGGGATGATTGCAAGTATTCATAATATAATGGCAAGAAGGATTAATGAGAAAATAGCTTAAGTGGATGCTATTATGGATGGTTCTTTTTCTTAAAAAGTTGAGAAATAGAAGAAGGAAGCTTTATGCTAGTGGAGTTGGAGTCTACTAATCTAGAACAAAGTTGTCTGCCTAATTAAGAGACTTGTTTGAGAGAGAAGATGGCATAGCAAGGTCAAGGAGGAAGAATTTGATTTTGTTAATTAGTTTGTAGAGTATGATGTGAAACCTAAAGAGCAACTTGAGACTATTACTAAGGATATTCCTAACCTTGTTGATGCTGGGATAGAGATTTGTTTTCATGATTTGTTAATTGAGTATAACATGCAAATTGTAGAGCACTTGGTTGTGGATAATCAGGTTGTTTTTTGTGATGAGTTACATGTTGCAAAGCATCTTGTTGTGAGTACTGAGATATCTGATTATGAGGATTTGCATATGGATGAGGATTTGGATATGGTTGTTAATATTCATATGAATTCTTATGTTTTTGCTAAGATTATTGAGGATATGGATGTTTCTATTGATGTGGAGTTTGATTTTTATGGTGTGGATTCACTAGTTGCGGATTTGGTTTTGGATCTACATGATGCTTTGGATCTGTATGTTCTTGATTTGCCTATGGTTGGCATGGCTAAGGATTTACATGTTTTTCTTATTGGGGATTTCAACTTACATGTTTCTAAAGTGATTTGGGAGTTACCTGATGTTTCTAACATGGATTACATGTTTTAGGATATTGTTGTTACTGATTTTGATCAGTTGCAAAGATTCTTGGTGAAGCACTATGTTTAGTTTGTACTAGGGAGTTAGCATGCTGATTAGGTTGCTGAGATTATTTTGATTCTAATGTTTCATTTTATCAAGAATATATGGTTTATTTTCATATTTTTTCTATTGAATTTGATTTATTTTAAGCCTCTGGAAAAAATGAAGTTGGTTGCAGATCTTTCTTTAGGCATCAAAGTATGGGACATACTTTTCTATTTACCTGAGGAGTCAAATGCATGAACATTGAGCTTTGATTTTGTTGGAGTTATGATTTTCATGCTTAGGGATGTGTTGGAGATACATTGGAGAACTTTTCCTGATGAGCTCATAGAGATTGGAGTTATAATGTTGAAGTTAGAGTTGTTTTTCCTTGTCATTGGCACTGCATTTTTTGGTTTTTGGGTGCCTATTACAGGTTGTGTAACTAATTCTATGAAATGATTAGGTGGTTGAAAATTTCAGGGATTTAAGAGGGCATAGATTTATTTCTATGGTTAAGAGAGAAATTTTTAATTCAGTATGAATTGGTAGATATGGCAATTCTTTTGGCATTTAAATTTTTGTTAGTTTTCATGACGAGTTTATGTGCATGACTTTCGAGATGGATGCACACTTATCCTTGATGAATCATAATTTTAACACTTACAAGGTTGTATAGGACCTAATGTACTACCTTTAGTTCGAAGCACAAGTTCTAATTCAATGGTATCTAAGAGACATTGTGATTTTTCTCGAGTATCAATTTTTAGATAGTTTCACATGAAACATGTAGAGTTTTCATCTTGCATGATTTCGTATGATGAAATGGGATCTCTTTAAGATAGGGAGATGTTATTGGTTCATTTTTGGACCTAAATATAAATTTTTATTAATTTTATATTTCTTATTTGTTATAGTTTTGGTTTACTCTTCCAAGGTGGACTTATATTGTAATTAAATACTTGACTAGCCAACTTGTGGCTTAGCTAGCTATTTAAGGAGGGCTTGGGTAGTGTCTTAAGAAATTAAAAGGAGGATAATTTAGTTCAATGTGGGAGATGCAGAGAAAATATTTGATTTGGAACCTGGAATAGAGAATATGGAGAAGAGCTAGTGGTTGTGGTTTAGAAACAAGGAGGTTTCTCGGTGTCTTGTGAGTACAAGTTGAGATCTTGGAGGTTTCTACTAGATTGTTGTTGTGTTACATATCTTGGCTAGCTAGGATTTGAGTTGTATCGTAAGGGATCTTGAAGAACTATTGTAATTTCTTTGTATTTGACCATAATTAGGAAGACCTTACAGCCTGACACATTGCATGTAATTTGTTATTTTATGAATAAAGAGTTGTGAATTGGTAACAAATCTTGTATTTTTGTTTATATTTTGTTGTGTGGTTATTTTTTGGGGGTTAGAACATCTCCATTAGGGATTCTCCCACCTTGCACTACATCAACCATATAATCATAAACTATAAAAATGAAATAGATCTAACTATGCATCTCATCCATCAACATGAAAATAAATGTAAATGCATAACACAAAGATTTTGGTTACCTAAAAACCCTCCAAGGTGAAGGTAAAAATGGGGTGGGGATGAAACCCACAAATATTCACTTCTAAAGCAATAAAGTTTGTGTATTTGGGCTACACTTTTGATCACTTATGATGATCTACCCTATGAGGGGTTTGCTCTATTAAAATATTTACAAGACTGTAAAGTCTACCTTGACTAAAGTATTTAAAATTACAATGAAGTAAGCACTTTGTTAGGATATTTAACTAGGTCTCTTAAACCACTCTATTAAGAATTTTTCCCTAATACATTGGTTATAATGTCTTAGTACCTGATCTTTGGGTTAGCACCTAAGGTTAAATTATGGATCTCTTATTTCCTTGTTAGAATTAATCTTCTTATCTAATTTTCTATGTTCTTCCCTTTACTGCTAGGTTGCTCTATCTAATCTCTCTCTCACATCATCAAGATTATTGTTCCTTCACTCTTTCCTTAACTTCCATGTACATACATGATCATGTTTTATACATACATTTAATTTAGTTCTTGGTCACTTCTTTAATAGACAATTGTGGAAAGTTCCATATCAAGATCAATGAACTAGAATTCACCCTTTTGTGGCTTAGTGCTTCTAATTTTATGATTGATTACTCTACCTTGCCAGGGATTGATTTCCTCTGATAAAACATGTAATTATCTCCTTTACTATCTCTAAAATCCATAAATATCATAGAGAATTCAGCCAAAATTATTTACATAAGTGTTTGTGACATTACAAACACATATACCAAAATCGGATTTACACATAAATTAAATATCCTAATGCTCAATCATAACTGATATTCATGTTGTCCCTTGGCTTCTATATGCTTGAAAATTACTAACTCAATTAGCATTAACTATCTTCACATTACTCTCTTTTTTTTTCCTCTACTAATCATATATTGTAACTCGACCTATACTAGGGTGCTCGAGAACCTTTGACCTACTCAGCATGTAAAGAAAATATAAACAAATCCATGTAACTCAATCTTCATTAGGTGACTTGGTCACAATGATGATCGACCAACACTGCCTAGAAAATGACTAAGTGTTGTACACTAATAGGCAACAAGCCTTAAAGAACAAAAATCTCCCCTTTTGACATTAGTGCCAAAATAATTTTTTCATAACTTAGCAATCTAATCAAAATTTTAAAATAACAAAAATTACACCCCCCCTTAGGTTGTGATTTAGTCTCCAAAAATGCTTTACTTCACTATATACAATACATATACATCTCTCTCCATACATTTGATATATGATATCTAATAATTCATCTAATTCTAATTTTGATTTCTCCTTCAAGTTCTAATTTTCCCTTTTGTGATTGTGTCATGAGTAACATTCCACCTTTATTATGTCATTCTTATTTCCCCCTTTTTTTACACTTATGGCTTGGAGTTTATAGGGGTCAACTGGTACTGATCCAAAAATGTTTTTTGATATACTAAAATCACCTTTAATGTATTATTCCATCTTGATTTTTCTTATTCTAGTAAATAAATCTAGATTTCTAGCTAGGCAGCTAGATCTACTAAACTATCTACAATAGAGAGATGTGGGCCGCTCTTGAATAAGTCTATTGTAACTAATAGTTCTTTCTGCATTGCCTCCATATGAGGTAGCAACATGGTTTAAATAGAAATCAATTTAGAGCTGATTTTGTTGTCTTTATCCATCAACTTAGCTAATTTTCCTTGACCAAATGTTAATTTATTAAAGAATTGAGAGTTTGAACTTGCGTTCTTTCTCAAAGAATTTTCACCAGCCTTCAAATATGCTTGTAATTTATCAATGGAGTGTTGATTATCCATGGTGAAGAAATCAACATCACAATGCTTTATGTACAAAAAGTGAATAATCTGTAAAACTCCTTCCAAACTAGTTGCAAGGTTTGAAAGCTCAAGTTGTTTTATTGCAATCTCTATTGAGATTTTCTCCAAAACTTTGTGCTCAAATTTTTTCTTAAAAATCTCATCATTTTCTCATTGGTCTCTATAACCTCATTATTTAGCTTCTCAACTATATGAACTAATTGGTCCAAAACTAGTTTTTTCTTACATACATCATAAATATCAAATGCATCTACAAAAATGTCTTTTATGTCATGAAGTACCTATTTCTCTTAAACTCCCTTCTAAGTTGTCCTTTCTTTGTCTTACAACTTAGCAATAGTTGTAGAATCTGCATTTTTTCTAATGTCATATTATCAGGGTCATATTTGGGTAATGTAACAACCTCATCTAAACTCATTAGATTCTTTGATGACTCAATATTCTTCTCTATTATTTGAAACCTTGGAGTCTTGATGCTCGACAATGTATTTGCAATTGCTTCCCCATAATACTCAATCTAGTTGTTTGTTGTTTATCAAAAGTGTGCCCCTTCTTGGTAGATGTAACCTATTGAACAAGTGTAACATTAGATTCAATAGTTTGTACTAGAACACTACTTCATAACTATATAAGAGCTTGAATAGCCTCTTTCTCCTTTGGTGTATCCTCCTGCTCAAGACTAGGTTGATCATCATCCTTAGCTTCCTCAACATGAATTCCAGAGCCATCTTGAGTATACTGATTTTCATCACCTTTCTCTTCTTATTTCTCTTCAATTACATGATTGAACTAGGGTAGCACAATAATAGCTTTACCTTGTTGCTCGACACTCATACCTAAATCAATAACTGTGACTGATGTAACTTGAAAACCATCAATTAATGCACTGTCAATCCATGTATAATCTTGCATTTGTAGTAAAACTAGATTGGTGAATGGGAGAGGGGTACCTAAGGTGTTTGTTTCTATGATCTTAAAATAATCCTTAGTTAAGATATTTTAAATTTGTGGTGATGAATCAAGAATATCCTCTATAGTGAAAGTGTCTTGTTGTATTTTGTTCTTCCTTTATACCTATTGTGTGTACAATATCATCTGGTGCATCATAATATTCTAGATTATCTAACTCAATAGAATCATTTCCTTCATCTTCTTTCTCCTCTACTACCAATGGAAGTAACAATCTTAATGCTTTCTTCCTTATCAAAGCACTTTCTTGTAAACCTCATATGCTTTATTTTTTTAGAATTTGTATACCCTTACCCTTGGCACAAATTTCTTTGCAAAATCTCTTAGGGAAATAGACATAGGTATCTTCCCTATGTAAGGCATTATTTGGACGAATGTGGTTTCCCTTATTTTCCTTTTAGTGGATAATATCCACTTCCACTTTTCATCTAATTTGTTATATAAATCTTCAAGAGCACCTTTTCCTTATTCTATAGATGTATACTTGAATTTAACCATCATATCTAGAATGACCAGCTAAATTTTCTCCTGATCTTCCTTATTCAAATAATCATATTTAAGTTATTTGAATCTTGCTATGCCATCTGAGTTTATGATGTTCTCACATACCTAGTCAATTTTCATAGGAGGTTGTTTGGGTAAAATTTAAAGCTTTCTCAAATTGTTAGACTCTATTTACTCTCCTTCATCCTCCCCTCATCAGTTGTGACAACCAACTTCCTTCTTGCCCTCTTTTCTAGACTCTACTTAGTCCCTTTTTCCTATTTTCTCTTTATTGGGATTTTATTTGTCTTGGCAACCGGGGGTTATTCTTGCTTGGACCTCATAATTATCCTCCTCTTAGGCTCAAGTGCATGAGGGGAAAAAATATTCTTGACACTCTTTTTAAGATCACTCTTCACTTTAAGATAAACAATCATGATTTTCTTTTTCTTTGTTACCTTAGGCTCAACAACAATTAGCTCTTTACCCTTAGATTCTTCCTCCTCTTCTTTTTCTTCATTAGACTTATCATATTTACCTTTTTTCTATGTTCTTCAAAGTGGCCCTTCACCAAGTTTCCCCTTAAAATGTATTATCATCTTTATCCTTGTTGTATCCATCTATGGTAGTTTGGTTTGCATCACCATTTTAGTTTTGGTTTTCTCATAATTACTGAAGGGCTCAACATTCTTGTTAATTTCTTCAAGTAATAGTACAATTATTGGTGAAGTAACTTCATCTAGATTCACTTCATAGTGCATTGGTTTTAACTTGGCAACTCTTGGTACACCATGAAACACATATCTCCATATTAGTGATCTACCATAGATTTTAGGATCCTCATTCTCTTCTTTATCTTACCCTTAAAATTCTCAAAGTAATTATCCATTATGGTCTCAAAATTTTCATCCAATTATTCAATCAAACCATTGATTTACTCAATTATAGGTCTACTTCTATCCCATAAAATAGTTCCAATAGTAGGAAATGAAATTGTACATGGTTCAAATTGCTCCAATATTTTCTAATAGTTGTTTCAATTATAGCTCAACTATGTCATAGCTATGGTCTTTCTTTAAAATTTAATAACCTAGGTCAATTGTGATGCATGGAACCACTACTACATATGGGTCTGAATTGTGATGATAGGTTGTCACAATTGCAATGGAAACCCATCGCTTGAGCTATGATACCATGAATTGGCTCATGTTGGATAGGTGTTAGAATTTTTCTAGTGCAAATTGTGATGGAAAGGTTGTCTATCACAATGGTGATGGATAAAGCTATCATAACTTGGAAGAAGGAAAGGGGAAAGAGTTCATTTTCATGTCATCACAATTATGATAGGAAATTGTCACAAAGAAAATGCATTGGCCTTTAGTTTGTCATCCCAATTACAATGACTTTGCAACCATGGTGTTGTGGGAACAATGACTATCCATCAGAACAATTTGACTCAATTGTGATGAATATGTGACAACAATGTTGTAGGAGTGATGACTATTATAAGAATAAGCCATCACAATTGCGATGCCATGCTGAATTATTTTTAAAAAATTGGTGGACAACATTGAATAAGTACTCATAGATTCCCCATGAGGACACATAAAGAGACTCAAAGTCAGCTATGATTCTCTAGGGAAGAAAGAGAAGGATATGTTCTTGGATGCAACATGTTGCTTTATTGGAGAAAGAAGAAGTGCAGTCATTGCAACATGGGACACTGAGTTTTATGGAGCACTTGGTTGGGGAACTCATTTCAATAGAATTCTTCTTGAGGAGGATAAAGATGGTCAAGTTAGAATGCACAATCACTTGAGGGACATTGCAAATGGACAACCACCATACCACCTTTCATCTTCAAAGAAAGTTATCGAGGTGAAGTCAATGCCTTCTTGTATGAATTTATTAGCCATGGCATGGTTTTGCCTTTGGTATCGAGATATCCATCCTCAACAAGTGAAGTTAACGCCTTCTTTTTATGGCTTTAATAATCATGGATAGGGCACCCAACTTCTCCAGTTATAATGAGCTATAAAATATTTCTTATGTTTACTTTAATAATTCAAGAACCAATATGAGTCTGAGGAATAACAATAGATTTACACAGTTAGTTGTCATGCAATCATAGGTTAATGTTGAGTTTCACTTGGTTTTGAGAATAGTTTAATATTCTCTACTAATCAGGGCCAACCACATGAAGATGGAAGCTCATTTCGCCCCACCCCCCACCCCCAACATCTAAATTCCCTATTAACATCTAAAATATTTAAGAAAGGATCAATCTTTAAAGTACTTGGAATATCCTCATTACCTCCTGATACACTCAGGGGAAGTCCATCTTCATTTCTCATGAGCCATTCATCACAATTCTTTAGTGATTCTCTTACATATAGCATGGGTACATATAGGAATTTCTTCATTATGGCTTGCATAAAATGAATCCAATATTAAAAAATACCTCCTAATAAATAATCACTCAAGTGAAATAGACACATGAAAAATGAGAGAGTAAAGAAGGAATCCACTTACCAATAGGTGTTTTCATTGCATCTGTGGACATGTTACGTGTTGAGTGTGTTTTATTATTTTTCTAAAAATGCCAAGATCTCTCTCTTTATATACATACATACATACATACATACATCTATAGAGATCACAAGGGCATGACAACAAAATGCAGCAATCACAATGACATATACATACATATAGATATACATACATATATATACATACATACATACATATATATGTATATATATATATATATCTATACATACATACATACATACATACATACATATATATGTATATTTATATACATAGATACATATATACATGTATGTGTGTATGTATATAGATAGATCTTTCTTTATGGTGCTAAGTGACTTCCTCAAGATCCTACACATAAATAATGCAAACCAGGAAAAATTGGTAGAGTTCGCCAGAAATTTTACAAAAATGTATCATAGCAGATATTTTTAGAAAGAAACAAGCCATAACCTAGTTAAATAGGTCTAGTTGTTGATTAGCTGGGTTGATTACAAGTTCCTATAGAAATATCATCAGATTAGGTACAATAAAACAAACAAGATGCATAGATCACAAGGGTACAACAATGCGATATAGAAATCATCGGGCATGAAATGAATCCACAATTTACCAAATCTCTCTGTATACATTCATCCATACATATATACATAGACATAGACACATGTGTGTGTATGTATGTATACACACACACACACACACACACACACACACACACACACACAGATATATATATATATATATATATATGTATGTATGTATGTATGTATGTATGTATGTATGTATGTATGTATGTATGTATATATAGACATACATACATACAAATATACATACATACATACATACATGTATATATGCATTTATATGTATGTATATGTATATATCCATGTATATAGAGAGATATTATTTAAGGTTCTTACTACATCTTAGCACAATAGAAAAAAATATCGAACTGTATACATATTCCAAAATCCAAATAATAAAACAAAAAAACTCACTCAACTAGGGCTAAGTGACTCACCTAAAAATTTATACATACATACATACATACATACATACATATATATATATATATATATATATATACATACACACATATACACATATACATACATACATATATACATCTGCATCCTTTGCATGGTTTAGAGGTAATGTCATTGTGGCATAGGCTTCTGCAAGGGAATGAGCCTCATGATTATGGCATTTACACAGAAGCAAAACTTGCTTCTTCAACTCCTTACCTTCAACTCTTCATTGAAGTTATTCTTCTAGTAGTGAGAACAGCTACTACAAATTATTGGGAGCCAAGGGACCTTGAACCTATCCTACAGTTTTTGGAGACATGGGAAAAGTTACTACCTTCTTTAATACTTTATAAAATTTTGGATCATATAGTGATGCCCAAATTAATAGTAGTGCTAGACAATTTGGATCCTCATAGGGAGACTATGCCAATACATGCATGGTTACATCCTTGGCTTCCGTTATTGGGGCAAGCATAAGGAGCCTTTATATCCAACCATTCATTATAAATTGGGGAATGTGCTTCATGCCTAGCATGCAAGTGATGCATTTGCACATGCAATCATATCACCTTGGAAAACTATATTTGATCATTAGCTTTGTTCAAGTCTTGATTTTAATAAAGTAACAAAGTGATTTTTAGGGTGGAAAGAACTATGTTGTCCCAAGCTTCTTGCTGGTGAGAAGATAAGAAGTCGGCTAGATGTAGCCCTTGAAATGATAAATAAAGCTATAGAGGGTATGACTGCGGAACAACCTAGGGCTAGAGAGAATGTAAGCTATCTTAGGGTGATAGAGCAATGCCAATTTGAGGTACTTTAGCATTGACAACATATGCTCAATAATAAGCATCAACTTCCATCAGTGGTGAGATTCAGCTGAATAATTCCATGGATGCACCTTAGTTGATTTTGAAGGAAGTGATTGAAATCTATACACAAGAACATGACATCCAACTTTTCCCTAAAGTGGGATGCACACATGATGGTCCTTAGGTTTATGGCTTTGGAATACTCAGTATCTATTTGGATTCTATAAAACAACAAGTACTTTCATAATTTGGATATAGATGGGTGATTGCATCATTGGAGTAGTTAGTTGAGATGCATTGTAATAAAACTAGAGGAAATCATTTATAAACCAAACATATAATGAAGAGGAAACTTAAAAACTTGAATGCTAAAATCCTGAAATGAAAGCTATCAAGGATCAAACACTTATGCCAAACTATTTTAGATTTTTTTTTTAAATGACATAAATCATTCCCCATTTGTTTTGATTGTGGAGAGTTTCATGCAAAAGAGGGTGGAGAACTTTGAATGAGGGTGGAGAGATCTGAACATTGGCGGAGAGCTCTAAGCTCTAAATGTTGGTGGAAATTTCATTTTTGTGCGGGCCTTATGATCTCTACTTTTCTTTTGTGTGCCCTTGGTGGAGATTAGTGGAGATCTATGATTTCATTATCATGCCCTTGTGATCGCTTCATTTAAATGTTGTGCCCTTGTGATCTTTGTATGTTGTGTCATGCCCTTGTGATCTTTGTGCCCTTGCTCTGTGATTTTATTCAAGGGGATATAAAATCTTGAGATGATATTGCAATAAAATTATTGTGATGGTTTTTTACAAACAACTTACATGGATTCATATCTAATGATCATAGGCCAAAGGTTTTCATGTGTATCATACACTTTTCATGAAAAAATCCCTAGTTACAGAAGTTTCTCCTACCACTAGAGCAAGTATTCACCCTTGACTGAGAAATTGTATGCCATCTTAAAAGAAAGTTACTTTTTTGGGACATGGAGCACATTCAATCTTAGTAAAATTCAACTTTGTAGTTATTTGCATTTTTTTTCAAAGATATGAATAGTGATTGATTAGAATTTCCTACATTTGTTTCTAGATATTACCCTCCATCATTTCCTTCCACTAGATATTATTGTCATCTTTAATCTCTCAAATATATCCATACACACCTTCCTTCTACCCCACCATAGGCATGGACTAGAGCTACATGCAACCCTTGTTATCTAACATGCATATGGTCAAATGCATACATGAATTACATAGGCATTATTTATTGACCTACATGTGATCTTTTATTTTATGTAGTTCTCCATATGACCTACTACAAATATACAATCTAATTTGAGGAAAAATAATAGCCTTAAATGTATATGACTAAATAAAATAAACAAGATTAATAGTTGTAGTTGTATAACTCTAGTATTATTGATTATAATAAACATGTTCAATAAAACAAGTATCAACATAAATGGATCATCTGCTTGATCCTATTATGACTTAATGTGAATGCATTTTACCATTACTTGGATGATATTATGCACGAGATCTTTACTCAATCACCAAGAGATAATATAATCTATAAATACAATTTTTTGCATACTTAGTTTGGTATGAATAGTTTTGGTTGAATGCAAGAATAATTGCTTGTGTGAATTCAAGACATGAATGATTAATATAAATTAGCATAAGTACTATGCAAGTGTGTATGTATGCATGTAAAGTAGTTCACATAGTGAACTAATATATATACATACATGCACATATGCATACAATCATCATAACCAGTCATCCTTGAATTTGACCAAAGCTATTATAAATGAACAAGAGATACATGTTGAAGGAAAAAAAAAAGAACATTTACATAGGTACCTCTTCTCCCCTTGAGGAAAATTGCAGAGCAAGGGCACAACATGACAATGAAATGCAAAAATCACAAGGGCGTGATAACAAAATCGTAGATCTCCACTGATCTCCACCAATGTTGAGAGCTCTCCACCCTTTTTCATTATTCTCCACCCTCTTTTCTATGTAGCTCTCCAAAATCAATCAACAAAAATGGGGAATGATTAATTTTATGTTTCCTTCTTCTTTTTTCATAATCCATAATCCACAATCCACAAGATTTCTCTGTATATATACATATATACATATATACATACATAGACACATATATATACATATGCATATGTATATATATGTATATACATACATACATGCATACATACATATATACATACATACATACATACATACATATATACATACATATATACATACAAACATACATACATAGATATATACATATATACATACATACATATATATACATGTATAAATATATACATGAAAAAAAACAATAATACACTTTCTAAGAGTTTACAATTGTTCAACAAAATTAATGTTTTATAAGAAAATGCACCTGAAGAACTATTAGCTCACAAGAAAGAACATGGTGTTGAAATAGTATAGAAATTACTTGACATGAGACGTCGATAAGTGAGGGTGTTGACCAATCTTGAAAACTTGTATGCTGAAATGAAAGCTATCGATGATCAAACACCTATTCCAGAGTTACAACACAATGTGAAGTTAATTTCATATATGGTAGAGGGAGATATTTAGAAGTTTGATAATCAAAATTTAAGACATGAGAGCGAAGAAGGAGTGGCTTTAGAAAGAGACTACATGACAGAAAAAATAGCTAGACAACATAGAGGATGTTATGGGACCCACTAGATAGAATCCAAGAAAGTGTTGTCATAGGTAATATGACATTGGTGTTAGGATTTAACCACAAAAAAAAATAACAATTACATGAAAATATAAGCAATATCATAAAATAATAGATCACACAAAAGAAAAAAACACAAGACTCCAAGATTTAACTTGGTTCACCCAATCCCTGGGCTACATCCACCAAACACCAAGTCCAATATTATTATGATCTAGTGATTACAACCTAATTACAATTAGTAATCCCTTACAGCTCAATACCACTATACGAACCAATTTTTGCATCACACCTTATGAAAAAATCCCTAACCCTATGCCCTTTTATACAAGTATTTTTTCCCCACTTTAGGGTTAAAATTAGTTACAACATGTCAGCCATAAATTGGCAAATATTAGCCATTGGTAAATAGTAGCCAACCATTGACAAATAGTAGCCCAAATTTTTTTTTAACCCCACAAAATTTATGAAGTATGTACAGTACTTCCTTGATCAGTCACCACAAACTGACAATTGGAATTACTTGCAAGTGTCTTTGAGAATTTGCAATCTGAATATCGGGAGGACTACAAGTTGTGCAATTTGTCATGTATTGCATTTGCATTTTCTTATAAGAGTGTTTCAAGTATTGACATAGTCTCCCTATGATGATCCCAAGTATCATATTCTTATAAGAGTGTTTCAAGGTTGGAAACCACTTCAACATCCTTTACATGGTTTAGAGGTAATGTTATTGTGGCAGAGGGTTTTGCAAGGAAATGAGCCTTGTGATTATGGAATTTACACAAAAAAAAAACTTGCTTCTTCAACTCCTTACACTCAACTCTTCACTAAAGTTATTCTTCTAGCTATGAGAATAGCTACTACAAATTCCTAGGAGCCAAGGGACACTCTACATATGCTACATTTTCTAGAGACATGGGATAATTTACTACCAATTTTAGTACTTCATAACATTGTAGATCATATAGTGATGCTCAAATTAACAACAATAGTAGATACTTGGGATCCTCATAGGGAGAGTGTGCCAATAAATGCATGGTTACATCCTTGGATTCTATTGTTGGGCTAGTGTATGGAGCCTTTATATCCAACCATTAATTATAAATTGGGGAATGTTCTTCATGCCTGGCCTGTAAGTGATGCATCTACATATGTAATTTTATCACCTTGGAAAAAAATATTTCATCTTGCTAGCTAGGAACAATTGATTGTTCATTTTATTGTACCTAATTTGATGAAAATTCTATAAGAATTTGTAATCAACCCAACTATTTAGAAACTGGACCCATTTAACTAAGTTGTGGCTAGTTTCTTTCAAAAAATATCAGCTATGATATGCTTTTGTAAAATTTCTTGTGAACTCTACCCATTTTTCCTAGTCTGCATTATTTTTGTGCAAGATCTTGAGGTAAGTCAGTTAGCATGAGTTGAGTGAGTTTTATTATTTTATTATTTGGATTTTGGAATATGTATGTAGTTGCATCAATTTCTCTATTTTTTACTAAGATGTAATAAGCACCTTAAAAAATATCTCTAAGATATATATCTTTAGAAGGAAATATAAAGAGATACCTGTTTAGAAGGAAAATAAATGAACATTTACATAGCCCTTGATGAAAATCATAGAGCAAGGTCATGTAGATCCCAAGGGTGTGACATGGCAACAAAATTATTGAGAAAGGGCATGAGAATGAAATCATAGAGCAAGGGCATGAAAATGAAATGCAGAGATCAAGGGCACAACAACAAAATTGTAGAGTAAAGGCACGACAACAAAATGTAGATATCACAACAAAAAAATCACAGAGCAAGGGTACAAAAACAAAATGTAGAGGTCAAAACAATGAAATGAACTTATCACAAGGGCATCACAACATTCAAATCTCTTTACCCTCATTTGGAGCTCTCCAACCTCTTTCATGTGCATCTCTCCACAATCAAAACAAGTGGGGAATAATTTATGTCATGTTTTCTTTTTTTATTTATACTCATGTGGGTGTCACAATTGTGATGCAAATGTTAGTATTGCAACAACATCGGGGATAATTGTAAAGAAAAAACAAGAAAATCACCACAAATTATATCACTGTTGCAAATTACCATCACAATTTCACCCCAAATGTTGTAGTGAACATTATTCAGTCAGTTTGACTGATATAAATTGTATACAATTATACACACTGCAAATTTAACAATAGGATCCTTAGTTCTATCAATCAACATTCTATGAACACTCCACTAAGCCTTTGTTTAATCCTCAATGACATTTTAAACTACACATCTCATTTTGTTTACCCTATCCTAGGTTGGATAACCAGTAACTCAGTGAATAATCACTTTTTTAATATTGACTAGTCCATGTTCTAACCATAATTTCATATCAAGTACTCAACTCAGTAAAATCTTTGTCCATTCCACTTTGAATACTTTAGGAAATGCTAGGGCTTAAGTAAGCCCTTTCTCAACAAAAATTGTTCTCATCTCTCATAATTCCATTGTCATGTAGTTTATCATAAGTAGCTCGCAACTCATAATCTCCAATCTCTCCAACCTTACACATAATATTATTGACTGTCATGAACCATCAAAAATCTGGGTGGAATTCATGACAGAGCACCATATGCATCTTATGTCATCACAATGTCAGGGTATGCCTTAAAATTTGGTGGAGGACATTGATTATTCCTCACATTTTGCACATTGCTTTCCTTCAACATTTCTTCTCTAGATATAGACATGGAAGATGCCATTTCAAAAATAGGGTTTTCAAACTTAACTTCTATTTTTTTGAAAATAACGAAACTCAACACTTTAAACCTTACTTTGTTATGCAATTTTGCCGATGACATGTTTATATTCACTCACTCTTTCACTAAAATCATCTTTGAATCACTTGAGCACTCTAAATCACTTAGTAAATGAAAGTGAACTTCAAGAATTTAATATAAACCTTCAATCTATTGTACTAGGTCTACAATAAATGCATTGTACTATATTGGGTACATTACAAATATCTCAACCTTCACATTATATTTTGTTCACACTACATTCCTTCAATCACCCATTCTCCATCTCCTTTACACACTTAGCTCATTCATCATAACAACATGGTTCTATATGAACACTCAACTCGTATGGCATTACTCAATCACTACCAGAAATAACACTAATAGTCAACATCTATTATGCATATGAATTCTTTTGCTCAATTCTTTTCTTAGATCTATCCTAGCGCATCTCGATTCATATAGATATACAATTTTAATCACATCTCATGTTAGGTCCTAGTATGTAATTTTTCATTCAAGTGTACAATTCCTTGTATACCTTGTTTGCTTAGATGGTAGTGGTGTGATCACTTGATCCATTGAATTGGGTGATCTCAAATTCACTTGATCCACTACTTCTAGATTTTACTTTCTCTCTCCAAGTTTGAAATATCTCTTTCTTTGACTGTTCTATGTCAACTTTTCCTTTTCCTTTGATGTGTTGATTTCTTGGTACTGGTGCTTGGGTCCTACAATTCTTAGTGACATGTCCAACCTTGTGACAACTAAAAAGGCTTCTACTTAACCATTTATTGTAATTGCCTCTAAAATGTGTCCTAATGCAATTTTCTAGGATGTGACCATATTCTCCACAATAATTATAATTATACCATGTTTATAGCCCCAATTTTAAGAGTTACCTTGCTTAGGTGCATGTTCTTTCTTCCTAGATGTCTAGTTAGATTTTGCCTTAGATCTTCATTCTTGAGCTCTATGTCCATATTTTTGATAGATGTAGCAATGTTCTTCAAATCTAGGCACAATAGGTGTATCACTTTCCTTTGACCTACATTCATGTGATTGGTGTCCTTGTTTCTTGAAATTAAAATAGTTACCAGTAAACTTAGGTTTAGGATTTTTCTTACCAATATTGCTTCTACAAATGTTTGTTATGCATCCCAACTTGCAACAATGATGACATTTGGGTTTTCCTTTTGGTTTTGCATTTCTTTGCTCTCTACTCTTGGATGATTCTCCTTCTTTGGTAGATGAAGAGCGCTTAATATGTCCTAAACTAGAGGTATCACTGAATGACCTTGGTGATCTCATAAATTCTTTAAAGTATCTTATAGTTTTACTAGGTTTATTCATCCTTTCCAATAGTTCTTTCTTAGATCTTAACTCATTCCTCAGTCACTTTGTGATCTCATATTTGCAATCTTTACATATTTTCCATTTAGCTCTTGATTTGCAACTAGAAATTGATTCATCATCTCCAACTGATTGTTTATAAGATTTTGTATATCAAATGACCTTTCTTCAAGTCTACTATCTATTTGTCTCTTGTCTTCCTCAGCCATGACTTTGTCTTCTTCATCTTTCTTTTTCTCTTCAATCACTTTACATAGACTTACTGATTAGATTTGATGTTCTCTCTTCAATCCTCTGATGTCTTCATTCAAAATGTTTTTCTTTTCTACTAGGTTTGCTATTTTTGCATCAGTTTCACTAGAATTTCCACTTTCAAATAGTCCTTTGGTGTCTACTTCTTGGTAGAGTGTATCATTTTTCCTAAATGGCCATATCTTTCCTTTCCTTTAAGGATTTCCTTAACTCCTCTCTCATTGTTTCAAGTTGCTACAGTATGACCTAGATGTCAATCATATGACTCTCTATTGTCTTTCCTAATTTGTAAGACTTCATCCCCAAGATCTAAACTCCCAAGTTCTTAGAATACTTCTAAGAGAACAAAGCTTTGATACCAATTGTTGGAAGTCTTATCGGGAAACATATTGAGATCATGGGGGGAGAGGGGATTGAATTAGGATCTATAAAACTTTTAACTCTTTGAAAAAAAATAACAAATTAACTACATTCACTCCTAATCCTTCTCATACCTAAGATCATTCACCATGTAATCATAAACTATAAAACTGAAATAGATCTAACTATGCATCTTATCCATCAACATGAAAAAAAAATGTAAACACATAAAACAAAGATTTTGGTTATCCAAAACCCTCCAAGGTGAAGGTAAAACTAGAGTGGGGATGACACCAACAAATCATTAATAGAGAAACAATAAAGTTTTCATTTTAGGGATATAATTTTGATCACTTCTAATGATCTACCGTGTGAGTGGTCTCCTCTAGTAATATCTTTATAAGACTATTAAGTCTATCTTGATTAAAGGATTCAAACTTACAATGAAGTAAACAATCTGTTAGGATATTTAACTAGGTCTGTTAAAACCACTCTATTAAGATATCTTCCGTAATACACTAGTTATAATGTCTTAGTAACTGATCCTTCGATTAGCACTTGATGCCAGATTACAAATCTCCTCTTTCCTTGTCTAAATTTATCTCCTTATTTGATTTTTTATGTTCTTTCCTTTACTGCTAGGTTTCTCGGTCTCATCTCTCTCTTTGATTATTAAATTTATCCTTAATTTACTCTTTCCTTAACATTCTTGCACATACATGATCATCATTTACAAAAGCATATGATTTAAATCTTGGTCCCTTCTTAAATAGATAATTGTGGAAGGTTCTAGATCAAGATCAATGATCTAGAATTCAAACTTTTGCCACTTCGTTCTCCTAATTTTTATGATTGTTTACTCTACATTCCTAGGGATTGATGTGCTCTAAAAAATACATAATTAAGCATAAATATCATATAGAAGTTCTCCAAAAATATTTATATAAGTGTTTGTGTTATTACAAAGACATATTCCAAAAATAATTTACTCGACAATTAAATATCCCAATGCTCGGTCATAACTGATATTCATGTTGTCCCTCAAATTCTATATACTCGACAATTACTGACTCACTTGACATTAGCTATGTTCACATTACTTGGCTATTATTTTCCTCTAGTAGGCATATATTGTGACACATTCTATACTAGGGTGCTTGGAAACCTTTGAATTTCTCAACATGTAAAGAAAATATAAACAAGATTATGCAACTTGGCCTTGATTAGGTGGCTCAGTTGCAGTGATGAATGACTAATACTGACAAGAAATATGTTAAATTATGGCCTTCATTTAAATACACAAGTTATCCTAAAAATCATAACTAACTAGAAAAATTAGTGAAATACAACACCAAACAATAGTAGAAAAGATCACTGAGGTACTTAGTGGATGCAAAAGTGAAACACTCGATGAACAAAGGTAGAATGACCTCCATTGACCCAATCAACAACAAAGTTATTGAGTAGGTCTACAAGTATAACCAAGAATACACCTACCAAACAAGATAACAATGCAACCCAGGATGCTCCTCCATCATATCATGATAATATAATGGATTCACAACTTCTTAAGGAATTTTTTTAAAAATTAGCATTTAAAATTCCACTTTTGCATGCCATTAAAGATTTCCTTAAAATCAACAATCTTATCAAGACACTTTGCATCAAAATTCTTAAAAGAAAAAATAAAATGCCTCATATCATTCAAGTAGGAGCTAAGATAATTGATATATTGGGATTTGATGTCAACAATATCACCATTGGTATTGCAGAAGCTCTATGATTTATAAATATACAATATGCTTTAATTGTACTAATGTTAGTTGTTAATTCCACAACAAAACCTAAGAGGAGCATAGAAGATGTTACTATTAGATAACTAGGGGGATGAATTAGTTATGTCCAATTATCTCATAGTCCCTTCAAACTTTTCATCACCATCAAAGAGACATAAAACATTAACAACAATAGCTTTAATACATCTAATCACTCAGTAGTCATTTCCAACTTCATTTCCAACTTAAAAATTAACTCATACAAGTAATTCTTTTTAAACTTTTGTCAAATTGTTCCTTGCATTACTGACTATAAGTAAATTTACAATTTTTACCTAGTGAAGCAACCCAAAACTTTCACTCTTTTGAAGTGGTCTCTATTACGAGACTACCTTGTTAAATGTTACATACACTTTGTCAAAGTGACCTTGTTAGAAGATTTCACCAAAAGATCATCTAGAGATTATCACTCCCTATCTAGGACTGAAAAGTATGGCCTAATTTAAAGGACTTACAAATACCACTAATAGATGTTACCATATAGGATTTCATAGACTTGTTAGGTCTACTTAGTGCTTCTGAGATTTTCTACTTCAATGGTTAAACAATAACAATGTAAATCTATGTTCCTTCTCTATTTCTTTCTTTTACTGACTCGGCTTATTTTTACTTCCATAAACTCTTCTTCTTCTCTTCTCTCTTCTCTTCTCAATTCACTCAACTCAACATTTCTTCCTTCTCTCACTTTCTACAACAATTTGCACTCACTACAACTTCAACACATCAGCATAATTGCCTTTTGGCTAGTAACATGAGATTATCTCTGCAACCTTTTGAAATTATCTTAGCTGATCAATAACTTAAAATTATCATTTTCTCCTTTTTAAATAGATTCATCAATGCTTCTAGATACTTCCATCTATTTTTTTTAAATAAAAATTATCGATCTTAGGTTTACAACTAAATTCTTTCATAAAATGAATTTAACACATAGAAAAGATAAATCCATTGTTAGCATGAATGATGATGATACTACTTTGGGAGAGTATCCTGAGAATTGGAGAGCATTGACATGTTGTATTCATGATTGTGTTTTTCATTGATGATAATGTAGTATGATTTCTATAGAGACTATAAGTATAGCAGTCAGAGATCTTGTGTTGCGTAGTAACTAAGTAAGGGTTAAGTGATTCATAGTTAAGGAAATATTCTTGAGAGAATTTTGATGATGTGGTTAAGAGGACAAAGTCTGAGTCAAAGAAGTACAACAGTTGTGTTTGATTTACGGTGAGCAGCATAGAAACATAACATTCATTTGACAACTTTTTATGTTTGCATTATATTTTTTAGCCAAGATAAAATGAGGTGATGTGTAGTCAAGCAGTGACATAAGACAATCAAATGGTAGCATCACTGAGTGTGTAAAACTTGGAAATACACATGTAAAGTTTTGTATAGACTGTGAGCTGACAGTACTATTATAATTGTAATCAATTATGTATCATATTTTAATTAATTAGGAAAGCTTTAAGCCTAACTCAAGGAATTATTATGAAGATATGGTATAAAGGAGAGATGTTTCTCTTGATGTGTGTAAGCAATCCAAGGGATTATTGGATGTGTAGTTCATGATCTAGTTACAAGATCAGAAGGATCAAATGTCTGGTTGATAGGAAAGAGATAGAGGAAGGAAGTACAATTTAGTTCTATTATTCTACAAGGAATAATACAAAGATCATTTGGACAATGGGTTCATTGGTCTTAATCTTGAAGTTTTTTGGGCAGTGGGTCCAAGTATCTTCCACAACTCCTAATAGGGTTAGAATCTCATAGCAGGGATTCAATGCTCCTAACAGGGAATCATATGTACTGAATGTTGTAATAGACTCCTAAAAAGGTCTATCCTCTAACAAGGAATATTTATATTAGTACATCATCTTGTGGGTACCATCCCCATCGGGGTTTTCCCTCTGATCAAGGGTTTCCCTAGTTAACATATCTAGTGTTATTGAGCATGAGTATTGTTGGGTGTTCATTTTGCACGAGGTCAACGACAAGAATCCATAGTGTAATTCCTCTCTTGAAAAGAAAATCTTTTTAAGGATCCACTCCAAGGTTCAGCATTTGTCTTGCAACGTACCAAAATCTGCTCAGTAGAAGATAAATGTGAGTGTTCACAAGGAGGCCTTTGCTAGTTCTAAAAACTCTTTTATCTTGAAATTTGAAGTAAAATCTATTCATTGTCTCAAAATATCACACCAAAAGAATAATATTTTTGTATTTTTCTGCTTTTTCAATGAATGCAATTCTAACAATGCAGTTACTATGAGGTCCTATTCTAACAGGGGGGTTAGCAAAGAAAATAATGAAACTGAAAGCAAATAACATGCAATCAAATGACTTTGAAATTGAAATTCCTAAATGGACATAAGCTACAGAACACAACATGCTGCGAGTTAAAACTTTGAAGAAATTGGTAGAAAACCAATGAAAATAGGAGCAACGCTTCCTAGAATCTGCTGATGCAATCGTCGATGAAAATATTTAACAAATAAAATGATGTTTCACTCTTCATCAAATTGTAAGGCCATGGAAAGTGCACTCATGTGAGACAAAAAGCTATGTAGACACAATTAGGTGATCTCTTCTCAAGCTCGTTATGTCAACAGAATTCATACATCTGTAGCAAACACCAAAACTAAAAGATTGCACAACTAGAAACAACACAATAAACCTTTGACTCAATCACAATCTCATGAATAAAATCCACAAAACTATGACACATTCAAGCAAGAATAACTACACTCTGAATGCTAGCACCAAAAGCATAATTTTATTGCATAATAACGGTGGCTCTTCTTACATTTTACAATAGGGTATTTATAAGAAATCGTCTCCTCAATTTGTGTTGAGAGTGAGAGATCTCTTGATGCAATAAAATGCTTTTAAAACATTTTTAAAAACTAAATATATACAAATTGACAATCTAACTAGTTCTTAGAGGGACTCCATCCATATTTTATTCATTAATTGGATGCATGAGCCCTTTACATGTCGAAAACAAAGAAAACATAAGAGAGAAAGTAGGATGAAAACATTATTCGAAGTGGAAGTGCATTGAGGTGTCAAAAATGGAAGCTATCCCTTCACTTGATGTGTGTTGGAGTACACTTGGCATCAAAATGCACTCCCGATGCATGGAAAGTGCTATTTTTTGAACTGGCAATTAACTGTCAGCGCACCTCTGAATTATGGAGCTACATGAAAATGTGGAGCTGTGGACTTGTGGACCTGCATACTTGCAAAGTTGCAAACTTATGTAGTTACAGATCTGCAGACCTGCAAATCTATGGACCTGCAGATCTACGGAGCTGCGGACCTACAGAGCTGTGAACCTTGGAAGCTCAATTCACCAAAAAATCAAAGTTCTCATTTTTGAAAACGATTTTTGGGTTTTTCTCAAATGAGGTTTTAGATCACTTTTTGTATACGCTCCATGCCCCTTTCTAATGATTTACACCCTCTTTGTATCCAATTACTTTCATAAACCTACACTCCCTCCGCTTCTTCAATCGAAAATCTCAAGGCACTTGCGTTGAATCTTGTCCCCAATAGCTGCATAAGATGAGGAATCTGATTTGATTTATGTGTCCAACCTCTTTATCTTTGACCTTTGTCTTTTCTCCACCTATCCAATCCTTCCTGGTGAGAAACCAAGTGATCTAGATTATCCAAGATGATCAAATGTTTGCAACCTTTTCATATTTTTTCCCAAATTTTTATAGGCATTTTTAAATGACCTTTTTAGAGTTCTTTTGCTCAAAATTTCAAGCTGGAACCTTCATCAATCCCTAAAATTGGGCAGCTGAAGGCTCTCTATTTTAGGGATTGAAATTAGATTTTCACTTCTTCTTTCCAATGATGTAAACAGTTCTAATTTTCAAACTGCAGGTCAAAAGTTATGACCTCGACAAGTTGAGGATGCCACTTTTACCTACAAAAGAAGCAAACATTAGTCCGTAGAGTTAAAAATGCATAGTAAAGACACACTAGCTACTCAAACAAAACTAGAGGTGAATCCTGAAATCTGGCTGAGTCTAAAATCCTGAAGACCTGAAATTTGGCTAAGTCTAGATTTCTGAAGCCCTAAAATTTCCTAGAATCTTTACCTTATCTTGCAGAGGTCTGAGACCTATCTCAAAAGATTTGTCGCATATAAGTCAACTTAGACTTAAATGATATATTTTAAACCCCTTTTATGGCTACTCAGACAAAACTAGAGGTGAAAGGACGGCTTGACAAGCGCACACGGTGCCTTGGGAGCACAGCAGCACAAATGTGCACGATGCACCTTGATCATGCACGCACACACACTTACAAACCGTGACAGACAGCACGATGGCATGACGATGCAAGTAGGCAATGCGAATGACTGCGCTTGGTGGCGCAAATGTGTGCGGTGCTTTTTCAAGATTTTTTTTTTTTTTTTTTATTTGGTGAATTTTTCAATTTTTCAATTTTTTGTTATTTTTTATTTTTTAAAATTTTTTTAAAATTTTCTCAAATATTTGACTCTAAAATTCTCACTTCAAAAAATTTCTTCTCCCAACTCTTGAAATGTGAGTCTAGGAGTCGAAAAAAGCAGGGGGTCCCCATTCCTATTGAGGAATGGGGCATGTGTTGTGGACACCACAACTAGTATCTTATTGTGGTTTTAGTTTACATTACTCACATGGTTAAGATTGTTTAAAGTTGTTATTTTTCATAATAGTTGGATAACTGATTCAACCCACCTGCCCACCCCTCTTAGTTATATCTGTAAGAATTTACCTAAGGGCAAAATTCACCCAGGAATAAAGAACTCAAACACAAGCACATAGTAGACCAAAAGATAGAGTATGATTAGAATGACGATACATTCAATATGCCATATCATAGTACACTAGGAGTGCCTGTATATAAAGGCCTCTAAGGAAGCACCTAGAATGTCTCTAGAAACAACCAAGAGATAAGACAACTAAGCACCTCATCCAACATTCTAGATGAATGGATAAGAATGACAAAGTGTATGTAGAAGATTCCCATGTTGTAGAAAACATGTGCTTAAAAGAGGTGCGGACCCCTGTGATGTCATCATGACAACTCACAAGAGTGCACAAACTCCTAATTGTCTCACAAATAAAAATAATGCAAAATAATTAAATAATTTATTAACCTAAGTAAACTTAAGTAAGTGTAAATACTAAATACTTATTTACACCAACAATATCAATGGACTAAATATTCTAACAATTGGTATCAGAGCATCAGGTCCTTGAACAATAACCTTAACAACTTTGGGAGATTGATGGAAAATATTTTTAGAAAGGAATGTCTTAGATTTGATGGGGTCAACTATGACAATTGGAAGGAGAATATGAAGACTCATCTATTGTGCATGGGTCTAGGATATTGGCTCTTGACAAAAAAGTCAGAGGACAATCTTTAAAGAAGAACACCTTGAAGATTACAATGAAGAAGAGAGATATTTGTGAATGTGTAACATGAGAGCAAGAGAAGACCTACTAATAGCTCTTCTAGAGAATTAATATAGTCAAGTAAAGTCATTCACAACATCTTATAAAATTTGGAAAGCATTAGAATCTACTTTTGAAGGTGATAATCATTCAAAAAGAATGAGATTACAAAATTGGATATGTGCATTTCAAGATGCTAGAATGATGGAAGATGAATTTGTAAGAAGTTATATTGGCAGAATATCTAAAATGGTTATAGGTATTCAGTCTCATGGTGGAAATAAGAAAGTTGATAAAGTCATTTGGAAGATCTTGAAAATTTTGACACCACCTTTCAAGGCAATAGCACAAATAATTCAGCTAGTGATGCCTTGCACTAAGGATTTTACTAAGGAAGCATTACTTGGAAGATTAGAATCAATAGAGGAAGACATGAGATGGTCTAGTGAACTTGCAAGAGTCAAAACAACCTTTAGTGACCTAAACATTTAACCTAATTTGACAAGGAGTACAAGCACCCATGAAGATTTTTCTAGTAGCAATAGAGTTGATGAGGACAAGAAGATTGAGGAAGGAATAGCCCTTTTGGTGAGAAGAGAGAAAAACAATAAGAAAATATTTAAATGTTGGACTTGTAATGAATTTGGTCATTATGCATCTAAATGTCCTAAAAGAGAAAAGAAGTATAAGGGAGGGTTTAACCCTAGAAGAGATACATATAGAAATTGTTTGTATGCAAATGAAGATGAAGAATCTAATGAGAAAGGTCAAAGTGAAAGTGATGATGAATTAGGATTTGTGGATATCAAGGAAGATGGTCTAGATAGAGAAATTAGAGAAGCAAGAGCTCTAGTTACCCAAGTAGAAAATAAATCTAATTGGATAATTGGCAGTGGTTGTTCACATCACATGACTGATGATATGAATAAGTTTGTTAAGTTCAAGAATCATTATCCAGGAATTGTTAGAGTTGGTAAAAATGCAGCCTATCATATAACAAGAATTGGATCCATTACTCTTGATGATAAAACTAACACTGATGGTGTCTATTTTGTTAATGGATTGAAGCAAAACTTGTTGAGTGTTGGATAGTTGGTGGACAAAGGTTATCAGTTGTAGTTTATGTAGAAGACCTGCACTGTCAAAGACAGAGATGGTAAGATGATTGGAACTTTCACTAGTTCTAGAGGTAATGTATGTTGAATCCTTCTAAGATGACATGTTTTATAGAAAAAGTTGATAACACTTGGTTGTGGCATAGAAAATTTCTTCATATAAACTTTGATAATATTGTGAAGGTCAGTAGCACATTTGCAGTGAGAGATCTACATAAGATTGTTAAGCCTACTAACATTGTATGCAAAGAATGTATTTTGGCTAAGCAGAGGAAAGTATCTTTTCCTTTCAATAAGTTTTCTACTATAGAGAAATTGGAGATTGTTCATATAGATTTTAGTGGTCCTGCAAGAACCTAAGAATTCTATGGTGAAAGGTATTGTATGATTTTTGTTGATGATTTCACTAGAATGATGTGGGTAGCATTTCAAAAAGAGAAATATGAAGCTTTTGAGAAGTTAAAGATATTTAAGAATGGAATTGAGAATGAATCTAGTGTTTAGATTAAGTGCTTGAGATCTGATAGAGGAGGATAATTCACTTCTAGAGAATTTAATATATTTTGTGAAGAAAATGGAATCAAAAGACAACTATCTCAACCTAGAACACTCGAGAAAAATGGGATTGCTGAGAGAAGAAATAAATTTTTACCAGAAGTAGATAGAGAAATTTTATTTGAGAATGATGTTTCTAAGACATTCTAGAGAGAATCAATAAACAGAAAAGTATATACTCTGAATAGAGTACAGATCAGAAAAGGTATGGACAAGACATCTTATGAGCTATGGTTTGGAAATTCACCATTAGTCAAATATTTTAAAATATTTGTGAGCAAATGTTATATTAAGAGAGATAGTGGCATTGGTAAGTTTTATCCAAGAAGGGATGAAGGTATGTTTCTTCGCTACTCTTCGAAAAATAAGGCTTATAGATATTTCAACTATAGAAATAAGACAATAGTTGAATGCACTAGTGTAAGGATTGATGAGAAGTTTGGAACCAAAGAAAATATGGTAGATAATAATTTAGATGAAGAAGAGGATAACTCTGAAATTGTTAGACAAAATGCTAAAGTCTTGTGTAAGACTAATAATGAATTGCAAAATGATGTGCTAATTTTTTACCATAAAGGAAAATAGAGATCTGAACCTAGAGAAGAGATAAGATTTAAAATGTCAACTCCTACTCCTAATAGAAATTTGAAAAGGAATCACCCACCTAAGCAGGTAATTGGAAGTAAATACAAAGGGTTATGACAAGGAACAGAGTAAATGAGGAGATTTGCTTGATATCTCAAGTTGAACCAAAATGTGTAGACAAAGTAGTCAAAGATAATCATTGGATCCAAGCAATGAAGGAAGAACTAGATTGATAATAAAGAATGATACATGGGAATTGGTTCCTAGACCAAAAGACAAGAATGTGATAAGAACTAAATGAGTTTTCATGAATACGATGATCAAGCAAGAAGATGTTGTGAGAAACAAGGCTAGACTTTTTTGTAAAGGTTATTCACAGCAAGACGTCATTGATTATGAGGAAACATAGCCACCTATAGTGAATGGAAGCAGTAAGGATATTCCTATCTTATGTAATGAACAAAAAATTTAAGGTTTCTCGAATGGATGTTAAATCAACTTTTCTAAATGGAGAATTAGAAGAGGAGGTTTATATTGAGAATCCTAAAGGATTTCCCTTATCAAAAGATAAAGACATGATATATAGATTTAAGAAAGCCCTTTATGGTCTAAAGAAATCACCAAGAACTTGGTATGCAAGGTTGGATAGTTACTTGGCAAAACTTGGATTTTCTAAAGGTACAATAGACAATAACTTGTATCTAAAAGAATTTGATGATGGTTTATTGATCATTGTAATATTTGTTGATGCCATCATTTTTGGAGGCAATAATAAAGGTAGTGACAAAATTTTTGAAGATATGAAGAATGAATTTAAAATGAGCATGATAGGAGAAATAATGTTTTTCCTAGGATTGTAGATTGTATGAAATAATTATGGTATATTCTTCTATCAAACTAAGTACATGAATGACTTGTTGAAAATTTTTGGTTTGGAAAGTTGTAAACTTGTTGGTATGCCCATGATAATTGGTCATAAGTAATCTAGCAAAGATGAGGCACCCGCAATAGAATAGAAGAAGTATAGAAAATGCAATTAGGATAGTAGCTAGATTTCAAGATGATCCTAAAGAATATCATTTTGCAGTAGTAAAGAGAATATTTAGATATTTGAAAGGGACATCTAACTATGGAATTTAGTATGACAAAATCAAATGATTTCACACTTTGTGCATATGCTGATGTTGATTGGGAAAGCAATATCGATGACAGAAAGAGCATCAATGATGGAGCATTCTTTCTTGGAGGAAGATTGGTTTCTTGGTTAAGCAAGAAGAAAGATTGTATTCCACAAAGTATGGATGAGGTAGGGTATCTTGCAGCAGCAAATAACTATAATCAAGTTATGTGGATGAAGAATAAGTTGAAGGATATTACAATTAAGATTGAAGAACCTATTATCATTTGTTGTGATCACACAAGTATAGTGAGTATGTCAAAGAATCGTGTATTACATTCTAAGACTAAACATATATCAATTAAGTATCATGTGATGAGAGAAACTATCAGAAAGGGAGATGAAATTAGAGTATGTAAGTACCAAAGATCATATTGCATATATATTTATGAATTCTTTTCCTAAAGATCATTTGAGTACTTAAGAGGTATGCTTGGGGTTATGCCCTTGCCTACTTCTATGTAGGAGATGTAGAGAATGCATCAATCTAGTTTTACAGAGCACTACTATTTGACTAGACTAGATGTTGATGCTTATTGAATGGGGGAGTATCTGGTATGTACTAGGTCATGAAGGAATCCTTGTATTTGGTATATGGTATTGAATAGTATCTTTGGAAACTCGAGTTAGTTTATGGTTTGAGCAATTGATTAGCAATTGGTATTTAACAATTGGTATTGTGATTGACACCTTAGACATTGATGTCAATGGGGGAAAGATAGGCATGAAAAACATCTCCTAAGGCATAGAGGAGAGTGTGCATGAGAAGTAATCATAAGAAATGGGGGAGAGATTGAGAAATATTCATGTAAAGATGCGGGAATATGCACTTGATGAAGGGGATTTGAGAAGATGAGAACATCATGTAGCAATAGAAGTTTACTTGGTATTCTTAGAGCTTAGATAGTTTTTCATCTATGTTACCATCAATGCCAAAGGGGGAGATTTTTAGCATGAATGCTAATGATACTACTTTGGGGGAGTATCCTAAGCATTGGAGAGTATTGATATCTTGCATTCATGACTATATTTGTCATTGATGTCAACTTAATAGTGTTTCCATAGAGACTGGAAGAATAATAGTCACATATCTTATGTTGTGTAGTAACTAAGTAAGGATTAAGTGACATGTAGTTAAGGACATGCTCTTGAGAGTGTCCTAATGATGGGGTTAAGAGGATGAAGTTAGAATCAAACATATATTACAATTGTGTTTGATTTACTCTTAGCAATGTAGAAAAAGAGCATTTGTTTAGTAGTTTATGATGTTTGCATTATATCTTTTAGCCAAGATATAATGAGGTGATGCATAGTCAGCTAGTGACTAAAGTTGGTTGGATAGGTAGTATGGATTATCGAACTAGCACTAGTGGTGGAGCATTCTTGCTTGGAGGAATATTGGTTTCTTAGCTAAGCAAGAAGCAAGATTGTATATCATAAAGTATAATTGAGGTAGAGTATGTCACAATAGCAAATAAGTATAATAAAGTTATTTGGATGATACAAATATTGAATGATATCAGAATTGAGATTGAAGAACCTATTATCATTTACTGTGATAACACAAGTATAGTAAGTATTTCTAAGAATCATGTCTTGCATTCTAAGATGAAGCATATATCTATTAAGTATCATGTGCTAAGAGAGAAATTAGCAGAAAAGGAGATCATATTAGATTATATAAGTACTAAGGATCAAATTGCAGATATCTTTATGAAGCCTTTTCCTAAAGATACTTTTGAGTACTTGAGAGGTATGCTTGGGGTTATGCCCTTGCCTTCTTCTGAATAATTAATGTAGAGAGTGCTTGAGTCCAGTGATGCAGAGCACTATTATTTGACTAGACTGAATGATTATGCTTCCTGTATGGGGGAGTATATGGTATGTATTGAGTCATTGAGGGCTCTTGATATTTGGTATTGAATAGTGTCTTTGGACACTCAAGTTGGTTAATGATTTGGAGCAGTTGGTTAGCAATTGGTATTGAGTTTGACACCTTTGCTATTGATTTCAATGGGGGAGAGAATGTACATTAAAAACATATTCTAAGTTATGAGGAGAGAAGCACATATTGAGATGGCAATGGTAGAGAGTTATAGAAAGATTCATGTAAGTGCATAGAAGGAAGTATAAGTGTGCAATAAGATATCTTTATGGGGGAGATCTATGCAGCCAAAAATTATTGTAAGTTGTTTACTATGAACAATTGTTGTCCATCCTAAAGAAGATAAGGAGTAGCATCAGCAGTAGAGTTCAGTTTGGTATTCTTAGAACTTAGATGTTTTTCATCTATCTTGCCATCAATACCAAAAGGGGAGATTCTTAGCTTGAGTTCTAATGATACTACTTTGGGGGAGTATCCTAAGCATTGGCGAACATTGACATGTTGGGTTCATGACTGTGTTTGTCATTTATGACAACATAGTATGGTTTTTGTAAAGACTAGAACTATGGCAATCAAAGATCTTGTGTGCCATAAATGAGTAATTGTTAAGTGAGGCATAGTTAAGGACATGCTCTGAAGAGTTTCTTAATGACATGGTTAAGAGGATGAAATTTGAGTCGAAGAAGTACAATAGTTGCATTTGATTTATTGTGAGTAGCGCAAAAACATAACATTTATTTGGTAGTTTTTGATGTTTGCATTATATCTTTTAGCCAAGATATAATGACGTGATGCACAACCAACTAGTGACAAAGGAAAATTAAGTGGTGATGGTAGTGAGTGTACAAGACCTAGAGTTGTACATGTAAAGTTTTGTATAGACTGTGAGCCGATAGTGCTATTGTAATTGTAATTAATTATATATCTTATTTTCATTAATTGGGAAAGCCTTAAGCCTTACTCAAGGAATTATTATGAAGATATGGTATAAAGGAAAGATGGTTTCCTTGATTGTAAAGTGTATCAAGTATCTATTTTGCATTTTATTTGTGAAGTTCAAAAAGGAGCAAATTATTGATTGAATGCATTTAAGAGATCCAAGGGATTATTGGATGTGTAGTTCATGATTTGGTTATAGGATCAAAAGGAGCAGAAGTTCAATTGATAGAATAGAGATAGAGGAAGCAAGTATAATTTAGTTCTATTATCCTATAAGGAATAATATGGAGATCATTTGGATAGTGGGTTCATTGGTCTTAACCTTGAAGTTGTTTGGGGAGTGGGTCCAATTGTCTTCCACAACTCCTAACATGGTTATAATCTCCTAATAGGGACTTATATGTACTAAATATTGTAATAGGTTCCTAATAGGGTCTATCCTCTAACAAGGAATATTTATATTAGTACATCATCTTGGGGGTACTATCCCCACAAGGGTCTCCCCTCTAATCAAGGGTTTCCCTAGTTAACATATTTGGTGTTATTGTCTATGAGTATCTTCTTGTGGTTTTAGTTTACATTACTCATATAGTTAAGATTGTTTGAAGTTGTTATTTGTGATAATAGTTGGATAACCGATTCACCCCTCCCCCCCCCTCTTAGTTATATTAGTGGACTATATATTATAACATTTACATGGAACTTTTTGTCCATCCTTATCCTTCTTCAATTTCCTTTGTCCGATTTTCACTTAGTAAATATTTTATTTACTCAAGCAACATATAAATTAGTTAATATTGACTAGCTCAGATGACACTATGTTCTTCATCTTCCTTTTAATCACTCAGGTAATATTGTAGTCACTCTGTGAATATGATCTCTCTTCATTAACCTTGTGATTTAGTTAAGCTTGTGATCTTCAATACCTTGCAATAATACACGATTGTAAAATTATCAAACCAATATTACATAATCATGTTCTTATTCATTCAAGTACCCATTGAATACCTTACATCTAAATTATGACTTCATCATACTTTCTTCAAATCCTCTTCATCAATCAAATGATATGGTACTTTCCCAAGCTAGCATAATGTCTAGCCAATTAAGACTTTGAAATCAATGACAATATAACAACTAATATGGTTCTTTTACATACATTCATAGAATCACCACCTAACAATATCCCAGTATCAATTACAATATCAATTGGGCCTAAAAATATCCCCCATTTGCATTGATGGAAACACATAACATAAGATTTTACATTACAAAACATTACATAATATAATCAAATGTATGCATTGACAAAAATACCACTTTACAATTCTTGTTCTTCAAACTATTACTCAGTCTGTGTCTTCAGCAACAAAAATCGTCAACTTCTTTCTATATTGCTCCCGCTTTCATTATGATTTTTTATTTAAGGTTCAATCAGCTTTCATATTTATCTTTGTAGCACTCTTTATTGATTCTCTCCCTTTGGTATAATTCTTCTTCATTTGGTTATTCTCCCATTCAGTATTGTGTCCCTCTTTCTCATATTCTGTCTATTCATCATATTCTCCCCTTTAGTTACTCTTCTCCACCTTTTAAAAAAATATAAAAGCTTGTTATAAATTTCATCATGAAACTTATAAAACCTTGGAATTATCTTCCTACCTTGCATGTACAAATTACATCTTGCTTCTCTATCATCTGTTTAGCTATCAAAGGAACTTTTTTTATTGTCACATATGCCTTTTCTATATAGTATATTGCACCATCTCCAATTCCTACTAGATGCAACTTCATCACACACTACCATGCAAGGAAGTTCTCTTTGTTCAACTTTGGCACCTCCTTTTTGTACATCTTGATCTTTAGCTCCAAGTACCTTCAAAATTTTCTCTACAAGCACCAATGCTCTTATACCAATCATTAGAATGATTCAAAATAACTAAGAGGGGTGTGACTCAGTTAACCTCATGACTTGATGTGCTAATTAAACTTTTAAACACTTCAAATACTTTAGATCTAAACATTCAATAGCTCAGTCCCTATAGTAGATAATTAAACATAAACTTGCATTCCATTGTCCTAATAATAAAAAACTTGTAGAATGTAAAACATTATCAATAAAACATTTCAAATGTTATTAACACAAGTATGGCACCAAGATTTAACATGAAAATCCAATTTGGGCAAAAACCACTGGTAACATGTCATGAATTATTGACTCTTCTAAAGTGAGCTTTGTTATGAGACAACACTATTAAAGGTTACAAAATACACTTTTAAATGTGACCTTGTTAATGGATTTAATCACCCTATTAGGAGTATCCTTGTTAGAGGACTTAAGAATATTCAATTAGAATGCTACCTTGGTTAAAGGATTTACAAATGACTATTAGGTCATTCCTTTTCAAGTGCATGGTGTCTTCTTACATATTTTTCTAATGTAGGTTCTTTCCTTCTTTGTTCTTGCATAGGTTCGTCTTGAAAATTGATTTCAAATTCATTTTGTATCTCTAGTTTTGGTTCTAGTTGCTCAACATTGTCTTACTGATGTTCAACATCTACTTCATGTATCTTGGTAGTATTCTACTAACGCTCGAAACCTACAATCTTCTGCTCGGCAACCTGCAACTATAACTCAACATTCACTCTTTGATTTTGATCAATAGCTTTATTCTCTTTCTCAGGTAAGGTGTAGGGAACAACTTCATCCACATAACAGAATGTTTTGTAATCTCCAAGTTTTTTCTTGCATTCAACTTCATTCCTTTTTGCATATTCATCAACTTTCACATTTGCACTTTCCACAACTTTGTTAGTGTTGGAGTTCAAACACTTATAAGCTTTTCTCTTAGTGGAATATCCTAGGAATATGCCTTCATCATGTTTAGCATCAAATTTTCTATTTCTATTGTCCTTGATTATATAATATTTTCTTCCAAAAGCTTTAAAATACTTTACATTAGGTCCATACCCATACCACAACTCAAAGGGTGTAACATCTGTACCTTTCTTGACTTGCACCTAGTTCAAAGTACAAAAAATTATACTTACAACTTATGTTCAGTATTTTTGTGACACATTCTTCTCCATCATCAATATTCTAGTGCAATCCATTATTGATCTATTTCTCCTTTGACCTATTCCATTTTCGGGAGGGGTTCTAGGTGCTAACATATGCCTTCTAATTCCTCTATCATTGCAAAATACATTGAATTCATTAGAGATAAGTTCTCCTCCTCTATCAGATCTCAAGCACTTCAGAATTTTACCTATTTCCTTTTCATCTCTAGCCAAATACCACTTAAACAATTGAAAAACATCAATTTTTTCTTTAAGGAACATTGCATTCATCATTCTAGAGTATTCATCAATAAATAGAATGAAATATTTGTCTTCATAGTAGCTTTGTATTCCAATACATCTAAAAAGGTCATTATGAACCAATTCCAAAATATCATTAGATGAATAGGTCTTTCTCTTGAAACTATACTTTGTCATTTTTCCCAATTAAATTGTTTATGCACAACATTATCAAGTTTATTCAATCTTGGAAATTGACTTACTCTTTTCATCTCACTAATGATTACCAAATTATCAAAATTGACATGACATAACCTCTTATTCCATAACCATATATCTTCATTTTGTGAAAATAGCCATGTCTTATCAGATAAATATATATAGAAAAAGTTACCTCTTGACTAATCACCACTTCCAAATAGTTCACCTAAGGAATATTGGTCTTCCTATGATGTAATTCAACTCTGTATCCTAATTTGTTCAATTGTGAAATATTTAACAAGTTATAGTTAAGTCCTTCAACCCAATAAACATCATCACACTTGATCTTACAAATCAATTGTATTGATCATTTACCTTTCACAAGACATGGTGCATCATACCAAACTTAACACAACTACTTTTTTATGATTACATGGTTTCAAAGATACAATTATCACCAGTCATGTGATGTTAACAACCACTATCAATTATCCACCTATCACATTTACTCACATATGAGATTAATGCATTTTTCTCATCTTCATTTGAATCTTCTTTCGTAGCCACGTAGACAATTTATTCATCAATAGTATCAGACTCATTAGTAATGTCTTCTTCAATAATGTAACAAGATTTCTTACCTTTTTTCTTTGTAGTCCTTATTTCTCCTATTGTATCGATCATCTCTTATTCCTTTGTACTTTCTTTCCCTTTTCTCATCATTGTATTCTTTATTAGGACACCTTTCAACAATATGATCAACTATGTTACATGAAAATAAAATTATAGGAACTTTATATTTGTAGTTTCCTCTACTTCTTGAAAGACTTCTAGCCATGAGTGCTTCATGATCATCAAGGTCATCATCAAAAGCATCACTATCACTATTCACAAACTTTCATTTTCCTTTCCTACTAACAACCAATTGAGATTTGAAATCAAATTCAATAAAAGTAGAAATGAAATTATCAAAATTTGACATTTCAAAAGCAATATGCCTACTAATTACACCTTCCAAAGTTAGGTAATTACCAAGTTACATCTCAATTCTTGTATTGAAGAAACTCTAATAGCATAAATAAGAAGTAGAGTTCTCAATACTTTGTTGAACACAATCTCATCATCAATTTTTCCATTTGCTCCTCTTATAGAATTTACCACCTCTTTGATTCTTTCACAATACTAAACAATATTCTCACCTTTCATCATCCTCATTTCATCAAATTTACCTCTCAATATTTCTGATTTTACTCTTAAAACATTTTTCTCTCCTCCATAGATAGTGTGCAATGTGTCCCACATTTTCTTTGCAATAGTCCAATCCTTTATGTCATCAAACACAACATAGCTAAGGGCTAATGCAATCTCCAAAATGGCCTTGTTATGTTCTTGCTTCTCTTTTGTATGTTGATATGAGATTGTTTTGAAGTGAAGAACTTTTCATGGAACAATCATTATTTTTTCAATGATGTCAAACTTGCTAGCTACTGGTGAGAAAATTGATTTTTGGTCTAAAAGCTATCATTTAGTTGATTGATGAATAGGACTTGAAAAGAGGAGATGACAATAGCACCTAGAGAAAGGTTGAGCTATTTCGTATGTAAAAGAAGCACTAAGACCAAGTAAGACATTGATACTATAGTGCATTATTTATCTAATTAAATTTTGAAATGAAATATTACTCAAGTTAAATGTCAAGTAAGAAAAGTTCCTTCTAAGCCTTGTCAAGTAGTCTCTGCAAGTTGAGCATAAATTAGTTGAAGCCAAGTAAAAAATAGTGCAAAATGAGTAATTGTGAGTATATGCCAAGTAAACTTTAGTTGGTGTTGAGCATCAGTAAACTTATGTGTTTTTCGAGTGAATTAGTGTTGGTTAAGTGACAAAAAAATATAGATGTCGAGTGATAATAAATAGTTTTAGATCAAAGATTTGGAAAATCTAAGGTAACTATTTTGTTTTCTTGAATTATGTAAAGAGTGTAGAAGATAATCATGATGAGTTGGTGGTACAAAATTCAAGGAAGATTGAAGAAGAAGTTTGTAGAGGAACCAAATGGAAAAGTAGAAATATTCATTATATCCTACCTAATCCTAAATAGGATGATTTTGGTTAAGCAAAGGATTCTAGGGTATTGCTTCATTTAGTTTCCAAACAAAAGAGACTATAGTTGGCATATGAAGAAAGAAGACTTACGAGTATGAATACTTGAAGGGTGGACAAGCTATCACAGTTGAAGTGTATGAAAGCCAAGTAGAATGGAGCACTAAAATAGAGATCTATAATTTGCAAGTGAGTTTTAATTTATTATCAGATCAAGCCTCCTTATTGTTACCTTGTAATCATTGTATCAGTCTAGGGTAAATCCTTTGGATTAAAGTTGACCTAGTAGTCATTTGTAATTTGTTTAACTGGGTGACATTCTAATGGAATGGTCTAAAGTCCTCTAACAAGGATCACTCCTAATAGGGTGATTTAAATCCTTTAACTGGTTCACATTTAACAATGTGTATTGTAACCTTTAATAGGGTTGGCATTTCATAGGGTATCACTTTAGAAGAGTGAGAAATAGTACCATGTTACTGGTGGTTTTTCCCAAATTGGGTTTCCACATAAAATTCTTATGTCAAATTGTGTGAATGTTCTTATGTTTTTTCATGTTTACATTTCTTCAAAGTTATTTTGACCTAGGACAGTAACCTACAAAGTTTAAGTATTGTATGATCTAATGGATGCATCCATAATAAGTTTTTATGGATATGGGTATACTAAGAATTGTATAGTTTTATTTGTACATCTAGGTGTTGGATAACTTATTCACCCACCCACCCAAACCCCCCTCCCACTCCCCCTGCCCCCACCTCCCACCTCTCAGTTATTCTAAAAAAATTTCAACAATTGGTGTCAAAGCCATTGTGTTTGAGAGGACTAGTTTGATGGTACTAGAAGAAAAAAATCAAGATTTCCAAAAGAGAGTTACCCAAGCTTAACAAGGAGAACTTCCCTATATGGAGAAGTCTAATGAAGCTACATCAAGGTGGACTTGGAGATCATACACAATCTACCATCACCATTGAGCATGTTGACCCTACTCAATCCCTAACTGTTAAAGATCTAAAAAGGAAGAAAAAAAAAAATCAAGATATGTTAGAGATTGCTTCTACCCTAAGCTACACTAAGTTTGATGACAACAAGGAATGTGATAATGCTAAGAAGATGTGGGATGCTATAGAAAATATCTATGGAGGAGACAAAAATTTGATGAGAACCAAATCTAAAAGTATAAGTGGTAAGTTTTATGATATGAGAATGCAAGAAGGTGAGAATATAGTTCAATATTGTGCCAGAGTAAAAGAAGTAGTTAATGATATTAGAGGAGAAACTAGCAAGATTGAAGATGAGACTGTGATCAACAAAGTACTAAGAACCCTACTTCCTATCTATGCTATTAGAGTCTCTACCATACAAGAACTGAGGTACACACTTGGTAATGATCTGACCCTTAAAGGGTTGATAGGTAGACTTGCTACTTTTGAACTCTATAATTTAGATAATTTTAAATTTGAAAATGTTGAATCTACTTTCACAGCTAAATTTTCATTAAAAGAGCTTACAGAGAAGAAGGAAAAGGTCAAATATGTTTCTAGTGATATCGATACAGATGAGGAGGATGTAGAATAAATTGAAGCACTACTAGAAAGGAGATTTCATAGAGGCAAACAAAAATTCAAAGGTAAGTTATATATCATGTGCTTTAATTGTAATGAGGTTGGTCATGTTGCTACTAGATGTCCAGAAAAGAAGAACAATAGAAGTGGAGATAAATACAAAAGTAAAAGAGATGAGGACAAAAAAGATTACAAAGATAAAGGAAATAAGTCTTGCTACATTGCTGAGGAGGAGACCAAATTCAAATTTAATGACCATGATGATGAAGTGGTGTATGTTGCAATGAAGGATGATTCTAATAAGGATGAGGCAACTATGCTACTATCTTATGTGACCAAGAGTGGCATATGGATCATTGATAGTGGGTGTTCAGAGCACATGACTAGAGATGAAAGTAAGTTCATTACCCTTGATTATTATGATGGAAATAGTGTAAGGTTTGGTAATTATGCACCATATATGATAAAAGGAAAAGGATCAATCCAACTCACAGAAAAGATCATGTGTGACAATTCTTATTATGAAGGACTTAACTACAACTTGTTGAGTGGGTCACAAATGAAAAGTCTAGGTTGCAAAGTTGAGTTTGAGAACAAGATAGAAAAGATCTATGACACTGATGGGAAACTAATTGGGAAAGGTGATCAGATAAAAGGTAATCTATTTTATCTTGATATTAATAATCCTATTTATTTTCTTGTAGAATTTGATTATGTATGGCTATGGCACAAGAGGTTATGTCATGTTAACTCTAATAACTTAGTGAGCATCAATAACATGAAAAGAGTCATAGGTTTTCCTAAACTGAAGAAACTTGACAATATGATTTGCAAACAATGTTAGTTAGGCACAATGACAAAATCTAATTTTAAAAGTAAGACTTGCACCTCTAAAGAAATTCCAGAGTTAGTTCATACTAAATTATGTGGACTAACTAATGTGTAATGCTACAAACATGACAACTAAATTATCCTTTTTATTGATGATTATTCTAGGATGATGATTGTTATGTTTCTGAAACATAAATCATAATCAGCTAGAGTTGAAAAGGAAACAAGAAAAAGCTTGAAATGTTTGAGAAATAATAGAGGTGGAGAATTTACATCAAATGAGTTTGAAATGTTTTGTAATGATTGAGGAATCAAGAGACAAAATTTTGAACCTAGGGCTCCTCCACAAAATGGAATTTTTGAAAGGAGGAATATATATGTAATGGACTCTTCTAGAACACTCATGATGGAGAATAATTTTTCTTTGAAATACTAGAGAGAATATATAACTAAATATTTCTATACCTTGAACCATGTACAAGTCAAAAAAGGTACACATTCCTCACATTTTGAATTATGGTATGGATACTCACCCAATGTAAAATATTTTAAGGTATTTGGAAGCAAGTGCTACATTCTTAAGGATTTCAAGAATAGTAAAATTGATGTTAAAAATGATTAGAAGGTATATTCCTTGGCTATTCCATAAGAAGTAAAGCTTATAAGTGTTTAAATACTAACACAAACAAAGTTGTGAAAAGTGCAAATGTGAAGTTTGATAAATATATAGAGGTACATGAAGCTTAACCTATGAAGGAACCTAAAGAGTAAAAATCTTTTGAATACTTTTATGAAGGTATGCCTACTGATGAAGATGTTGTAAAAAAGATTGGAAATCAACAACAAGTTTTAGTGACTACTGAGTCACATACAATGAATGTCAAGTTGCATTCAGGAACCATGTTACAATCAGGATCCAAGTTGTTACAATCAGGATGCCAATCTACATGATAGAGAAGTACATAGTGATTCTAAACTTGATAGACCTATTGAAGAAAGAAGGGCAGAATCAAGATTGTCAAAGTATGTCAAAACACATCACCCTATTGAACAAATTATTGAAGATAAAGAAGCTAGACCAATGTCAAGGAATATGCTGAGAAGTGATATATGTTTGTTGTGAATGCATGAGACTAAGACAATTAAAGATGCCTTAGAGAATGAGGACTAGAGTAAAGCCATGAAAGATGAGATTTATCAAATTGAGAAGAACAAGACATGGAATCTAGTTCCTAGACCAGAGGACAAGAAAGTGATTAGAACCAAGTGTGTGTACACAAAAAATTTAGATGAAAGTGGTGAAGTCACAAGAAATAAGGCAAGATTAGTTTGCAAGAGGTATGCAAAAGAGGAATGAATAGACTATGGAGAAACATTTGCCCCAGTTGCAAGATAAGTTTTGAGAAGACCAATGATAACAACAATCTATACTTGAAGACAAAAGCAAGTAAAGGTATTTTACTAGCTGAAATTTTTGTTGATGATATCATATTTGAAGGTCATGATACATTGTGTAATGAATTTTCAAATGAAATGAAAAAATAATTTGAGATGTCTATGTTTGGAAAGATGAAATTGTTTGTTGGTTTGCAAGTATATCAGATGAAATATGGTATATACATCACTTAGTCTATGTAAAAGAAATATTGAAATTTTTTTGATAGGAGGATTCAAAACAAGTTAGCACTCCTATGGTGACAAGACACAAATTGTCAAAAAGTGATGATTCTACCAATGTGAATCAAACATTGCATAGGTCTATGATTGGCAAGTTACAATATGTAGTGCATAGTAGACCTAACATTGCATTAGTTGTTGGGATTTTTTCAATATTTTTTGTAAATCCTAGGGAGAATCATTTGATGGTTGTTAAGAGAATTTTGAGATATCTAAAATGAATAGAAGACAATGATCTATACTATAAGAAAAATGAAAATTTTGAGTTAAGAGCTTATAAAAATACTGATTGGGATGGAAACATTGATGACAAAAAAGAGCATAAGCTAAATCTAAATATGTGGTTTTTGTAGTAAATTGTACAAATGTGGTATGGAGGAAATCACCAAATTCATGATACTTTATTTTGATAATGCAAGTGATATAAACATATCAAATAACACTCTGATGCACACAAAGACTAAGCACATTGCAATTAAGTATCATTACTTGAGAGAGTTGGTTCAAGACAAAGAAGTGAGGATGGAATATGTGAATACAAAAGAATATATAGTTGATATATTTGCAAAATATTTACCTAAAGTGCACATGAATATCTTAGAAGTAAACTACTAGTGATACCCCTATCCAAAGCTACTTAAGAAGCATGAGTAGTGCCTGCAACAACTGAGTTGAATGTTGTATCTTAAAACTAGCTTCAGTGGATATTACTTTGGGAGCTACCTAAAGTAATGAAGGAACTAAATTAGAAGAATTACAATCACATGAAAGGTGATAGAGGGAGAACCTAAATTGATTATATCTACACAAAAAGATGACAAGTCTTTGGCATTATTGTCTAAGAGGGAGATATAAGTACTATTGCTTAACATTTTGTCCTCCTATTAGATTTTATAACCTGACTCTTTGATACCCAATGTTTTGGAGAGACAAAAGGATGTTTACCAAAAAATGGGTCAATGTATGTATTCTATAATTTCCCTTTGAATTATTAGGGACAACTCCCGATGATTTGCAATGATATGCAATGAATTTATTTTTATTAGATCATAAGTTTTGACATTATAAGCTTTTAACCTAAGAGCATTAAAGGATAACCCATTTTTTTGTAGGCATAAACAATTTAGGAAAGATGGATTTGAATAACCTATCACACTTAATGGAATGACTGTAGTAGATTATCTTGATATTTCTAACCCTTACTTCTATTCTAAATATAGATCAATCATCTAAATTCAGAAGAGGAACAAAAAAGATATGCACATGAGGGAAAATGGAATAGATTTCACTATCAGCCTTGAATGAAATGGAATCCAACCAATAACTAATAGATTCATACACATTTATCTTTCATTTCCCAATGAAACTATCCAACATGTTATGACTAACAAGATAAGAAACAAAACTACATATGAAGAAAGTAAATGGAATCACTATATTGCAAACATCAAAGTGAAATGGAATTCATTTGATTATTCACACAATCATACATGATTGTCTTTCAACTCTTAATGCAAAACTACTCTATACATGGTCCACAAAACACGACAAGAAAATAGGGTAAATAAAATGACAGACCAATTCACCATTAAGTTTTTTGACCCCTGTATTATTAGAAGAAAATATATTTATAGGCCCCCTCTTAGGGTTCTTGGCTAGTTACAAATTCATCAATTACATTAACAAATCACTTGAAATTCTTAGAAATCCAAAAATCAATAGTTACAGTTTAATACATAAGGAAAATAAACTAGAAATGATTAGAATTCTTCGAAATGGTTCACATTCTCCTCTGATCTATAGCAATCACGTTGGTGCCAAATTCATATAATTCATCTTCCAACATTCATTGCAGTTTTGAATTCTGACTATTGGTCTTATAACCAATGATCACAATTAAAACATTATAAACCTTTTTGTTTCTTCCTTTGTATTTTTTATATGGGTCCCTTCATGTATACACGTTCAATTTTCATTATGTTTCTATGATTATTCTTCACACAACTCTTTATAGAGACATAACAAGGAGCATTGGTCTATATTGATCTGACAGTGGCGATAAAAGATCTTAACCCTTTGTTAACTTTGTGATGCAAGTCCACTTTCCAACTATGCTTGTCGTGGAAGACAAGTGGCACTATTCCATTTCTCAGAGAATCTAATTTTGGACTTCTTTTCTTTGTGGCACTTTGTGGAATATAATGGGCCCATTAGGACATGCATCATTCTATTGTTATGTTACTATAATTAACAATTAATCAACTTTCCATAGCAACATAACGATGAGCATAGATTGATCTAGAGATTGAGGGTGAAAAGCATCTCTTCATAACCCTGAATCTATCTGATATAGAAAGAATCAAGTAAATACACTTATCATTTCATCTAACACCATACTATCCACAAAAGGAAATAGCCCATAGGAACACATATTCTATCATTATGTCACTATGATTATCTTTCGTGCAACTCTAGATAGTGACATAACAACAAGCCTAGATTTTTTAAGATCTGATAGTTGAGGAGATTCATCCTTGAAAAATTATAATTCCATCTTTAAAACATCATCTATCAATCTGGTCTTCATCCAATGATCTGGATTTATCTTTGAGCCATTTGACTTGTCAACTTTGCAATGTGAATGTTTACATTAAATATAAGTTGTTGATTTCATTGTAACAAGAGTCATACCACCTTTGACTTGGTTCTTTCACCATTTATGATGATTTATTTGCTTCTCTTTCATTTGAATTCAACCTATTCTTCTTGTAGTTGATTCTCATAATCACTATATTTCCTTTAACCTTGATCCTCATATTCTTTGCCGCCATTTTTTTTTAATATGTCTGCAATCTTCTTCTTGGATGCATCATGTCTTCACCATGAACACTTGATCAAAGCATTAGGGTTTCAAAACAACTTTATTATCATCTAATGAATGCATAAACTTACCCTCCCTTTCCTAATCATCTAATATGAACAAATGTATTTGACTGCTTTAAAATGCCTACCTAAGTGTACACAAAGGAATAGATAAGAAGAGAAGTCCCTTAAAGACAATCTAGACACATACATGACATCGCATCAACTAAACCCTAATCCTAAAAGCTTGAAAATATAGGGGACTGAAACCATGGAAACAAGTATATAGAGAGAGAAGATATTAAGTATTGAGGGAGATAAGTGGAGATAAGTACCTAAATATCAGAAAGAGGGAGAGATACTCCAAAGAGTGAGATACATTGAAGGAGTTTGACAAAGCTCAAATTACCCTATACAGAGGAATGAAATATATTGAAAGAGGGAGAAATTTCAAAGATATTATTTTCTTTTTGGAATTTTCTTTTTATTGGTATTGGTTTTCCATCAATGCCAAAGAGGGAGATTATTGATATGAGATTGTTTTGAAGTGAAGAACCTGTAATGGAACTATTGGAGTTTTGAAACATCATGGTTTCAATTTAGCCTGATGAGAATAGAATACATCTAGGGCCAGATTCTTCCCATCCTCAACATATCCTTTTAGACATAGAGCCAACTATAAGGCTAGACCCTTCTTCTACTTTAGGCTCTGCAAAACCTAGGTGATTGGACCCATTAGATTCTTCATATGGTACTAGTGTTCCAAAAAGCCTACAACTGAATCTAAAACAAAGCTTATTAGAACCCTTATATCTTTTGTTCTTATGCAACGATCATAGACATGAAATAGCTAGTAACATGACCTAGGAATTCATAAACTAAGTGAGGGCATCCTTTCAGCTCTTAAATAGAAAGGGAAATGGATGATTATAATTTTGATTTCAACAAATCCCCAAATATGCAATAGTAAGAACAAGTTTATCCTATAGCTTATCAATGTCTTATCTATTAGGTAATTCCATGAATCACACACATACCTATGATACTAGTAACATATTCCACACATCAAGATATCAGATCTATCTTATCACTTTGTGAAACATTAGTGTTCATAGAGACCTCATTCTCATGAAATATCCTTCTCAAATAACCAACAACTCTATCAAATACATCAAGCATTTACTTGGATCTTCATTCCAATAGCAAAACATATTAGGGATACAACCTTAAGGAGATGCAAATCAGTCTAAGTTCTTTGTCCCTAAACCACATAACATTTCAAATTGCAGAGATAGGAGACAAGAATAAAAATGAAACTAAGAAGATTCTTTCTCATTTTATTCATTTCTTTGAAATTATACATCCAAGATGCATGTAAATAACTCCTAAAACCATTAAATAGATAACAACTATCTACATTAGCTTAATTATTTTTGTTCATACAAGACAAATAGTAAAGAATGTGTTGGAATCACAACTTTGCATCCAACAATGTGGTCTCATAGACAAACTAGAACAAACATGGTATCATAGCAATGAGAAATTTTCTCTAGAATTAGAACCCTTATAAGGGATGGCAAAGAGAAAGATATAGGAAATGATTATAATCTTGGATATGATCTAGACGTGACATGTGTCCACTTGAATCTTCAATTCTTGCTATTGCAATGCATCTCTAATATTTCTACAATTAAAATCTAATATAATTCTCATCATTGTCTATAACAAACTTGAAAATATCTCTTCTAAACGATATAAAGACTTCTTTTGCAAAAATATCTAAAATGCATCTAAAATATTGATAATACCTTCGTCAAACTAAATTGGAAGTGAGAAAACCCACTCCTAACTACATTCTTACTACATCTAGCACACATTCAGTCCATCATCTTGCTAGAAATCAAATTTGAACTTCAATACCTGAATGTGGTTGAAAATTGAGTACCTAAGACAAAAAATTATATAACTTGAATAGATGGCTTCATGTGCAAAAAAACACCAAAAATGAAAAATTCACTTTCTCCTGATTCCAGTGATACATAATAGTGTTATATTAGCACATCGGAGATGCCCAAAATCTTCATTTGAAAACCAATTTCCTATCATGGCCTTTAGGACTACAACTCATTTTCCAAAAATTTAAAAACTCCTAAGGTCAAAACTATATAATATATCCTCTGTATATTTAAAATGCCCTACACATGATTTTTAGGAAAATAATAAAATACTAAGATTTTGTACTTTTGAAATTTCCCTCTTATTCTAAATTTTGGTCAACCAAAGTTTGATCGAGTTGTGACACATGTCACACTCTGATTGGTTGATCTTTTGCATTGTCATCTAACAAGACATCCTACATTATTTCCTCTTTACCACATGTCAATCTACTATTGATCTGTGCCACCTCATTAGCATCCTCTGAATAGGTCTGCCACCTAGGCACCACATATCACTTCTTGATTGCATCGCTATGTCACATGACACCTCAACACCTTTTCATGTCATCATGACATAGAAAATTGTGACATGTGGTACCTCTATCCACATCATCACTCTATCATCTACCTTGTAACATGTGCAATTTCACTAGCTCTGCCATGTAACAGCCTATCACTATGTCTCTATGCCATCTTAGTACCACAACATCACTAGCAACATAGTGATGTTGCAACACCTGTCTGACCTTACCATGTCACTACCTCAAGAAGAATTTCACATTTTGAGGGTCCTTTGCCACATGTCACTATCAAATTTTTCATCAGTTTGCCATGTGTCCACTTGTAGTTCATCTAGATTTCTACATCAGCATCTAGTCAACATATTAGTTTAAAATTTGCTTAAGCTGCCAAATTGGTCGACTAGGCCCCGCATAAGAAGCCTATGTCTCAGAAGGTGTGAGCCTTTGAAACACTATGTTATGGTGTGTTGATACATTTAAATACTTAATAGAACCTCCACACAGAAAATGTGGGATTATAATCCTTACCTTCCTTTCAAAATATGCAGGCCTCCTGTCGGTTGTACCATTAACAATCTTTCACCATTGGCATGAGACATCTCCTACATCATTCAACATCTAAAACCCTCCCCATTCATTGGTATCATGTTTAGAGGTTATGGAACAACATGATCTGGTTGTAATACATTTCAAATGGTGGTAGAAGGAAGCATTTAAAACTAGCACACAAGAAAAGTACCTTTACCATTGATCTTTGCAATACAAATTTGGAGTGCATTTCTTGGACCTCTACCCCAATACTCCTAATGGAACCTACCATCATATTTGTACACTCTATCCATGTGCCTTACTTGCATAAGGTAAAATGTTGAAACAATCCACATTTGACAACACAAAATGCCAAAAGTAGTGATAATCACCTCTGCAAGTTTCATGCTTCTCCTACACACTCAAAACTGCCCAATCTACCTCTACACTAGCTTGAGAATGTAGGTACACAAGGCTTAAGTGCTAGGAGAATCTACAAAGACCAAGTAGAATTGTTGGCCCTTCGAAAGAGCTCTTAAACTTCATTCAAAACTCATGCCTCTTTTCTGACCCTACTATGTTGCATGGTGCCCCATGAGGTTGTGGAAGAACACCAAGCATAAATTCTACAATGGTGGTTCAAATCCACACTACCTTATCCACTTACTCCATGATTTTTTCTCCTTCATTCAATAGGAATTGAGAACTTTCCAAACTTTATCGGCTCACATGCCATTTGTATCACATGAAAAGATGGGAAGCTTCACTCTATTTGAAAGTATATTTGATCTTCCTCTAGTCATAGCATGTAAGCCCTTTTAGACTTTTAGAGTCAAATTATGTAAAAGATGGGAAGTTTCACTCTATTATGGTTGAGATAATTTAAATAATCTAGTTGTCTTATTATATCCAGTGAGATGATTGGAACAAGATACTATCACACCCATTATTGATTATGTGTCCCTCCACATATATGAAGTTCAATGCATCCACTAAATAACATTAAAGACTCAATTCCAATCAAACTCACTTGATAAATCATTTTGTACAACTTCTCCATTAGATTAAGGCACTTGAATCAATGAGAAAACTATATTCAATTTCATCATAGAGATTGGAACATCTCTAACATATTCAAATTCTTCAAGATTTATCATGAATAGACCCCACTCACGAATTTGATTTGCAATGATGCTCTCATACCTAAATACTCTCCTTTCCCAACACTTATCTATATAACAAAATTAGCCGGGTCCCAAAGTGGGACTGGCTAAAAAAGAAATTGAACTTAAGCATTTTATGCTCAATCTAACCTTTCTAAACTCATTGCAGTGATTGAAAAAAATCTACATCATTGGTTCAACTTTTAAAACTCATTTTCACCTCTTTCTGCAACTTGTCAATTTCCTACCAAGGGGTCCTATGACTGGTTTTAAAAATTGACCAAAACACCTAACCAGATTCTGAAAAAAAACATACTAATTCTCTATTCCACATTCTTCCACCCTCTTAGATTTCATATCATGATGACACCTGGGTCTAAAAATATTGACCATTAAATTTGTCTTGTTGTAACTAGTTGGAAGAAAATATGTTAGAAGACAAGAAAGTGTGTTAGAAGACAAGAAAACACTTGAGGGTACAAAAATTGGGCATTGGTTTACTATCATGAGGAGAGTATAAATCTATGATTTGGGTTCATGACAAATTATTAGGTGAATTTGGAAAGTGGTCAAAGTGGGATACTTGAATTTGCAGGATTGGAAACATTGGTAAAGTGTTTTTCACAAATGGAATGGACATGGGAAAGTGTGCAAATGGATTCATCAAGATTTGCAAACTAGCACACGTAAAGTATTTTTAGAGTAGAACATATTGCTATAATCCATTTGATCTCACCTATCACAAATTCGAATTTAATACATCTCGAATAGGGATACCGATCAAACTACATTTCTTGACACCAATAAAACTTTATAAATTTTGTATGGAATCATGTTCAAAAACTAATCAAACAGATTCATCATAAGGTCAAAATTGAAACATAACAAGTCTCTGACCTCTAAAATGCAATGCAAAAGGAACTTTCTCATTTTTGTTAACTAGGTAAAAGTTACAACTAATCAAACAAAGCCTCCTAGAATTCTAATCAATTTACATCAACATTACAATAGTAAACAACCAAATTTAAGGAACTCAAAACCTAGTCAAAACATATCAAAATGACTTGAAAATTGAAACATAGGCTCTTTGATATGCATACAAAACACTCCCAAAGTAGTGATTCATGAAATATTACTAAGTGTGAGATATTCAAATGCAAACTAGGCCTCCTCTCACTATTTGACACTTTGGCAAAAATGTAGATTTGGACATTGCTCAAAATGGAACTTCACAGAATAACTCAGAATGGAAATTTATCTTCAAAACATGCATGAATATATTGAATTCAAGGTGTCATAAATATTATTCACCACTTATGCCTCAAAAGGATAGCCGGGTACACATGCATTAAATGTGCTTTAAAGGGCTCAAAGGCTTGGAATGGTACTCAAATTGAGAAGGCACTTTTGAGTCCCAATAGTGGCTCTTTCTGGGGATGTATGTCCCTTGTAGGCATGGAAAGGATCTTTGAATCACTAGAAGAAGCATACCACACACATGACATCAAAACTTCTCTTGAACAACTTATTAAAAGCATGGAAATCTACTCCTAAACTATTCAAATGATGGCCCCGATCTACCGAACTTCAACAAAATTTCTCACCTCTATCATATATCTGATTTCCATTTGTACTTTCATGAGGTAAGCTACAAAAATCTCTTCTATGAGTTTCACCAATTAAATTAGCATCTTGAACCAATTCACTTGGCAAAACAAAATCTACATCTTCATTCACATAATGCATATACAAATCAGCATTAATTTCTACATCACACTCACTATGAAAAGATGGATCGGCATGCTCATGTAAACTAAAATCAATTTAAAAATCATCATCTACATATGACTGCTACATGCTATCAACTGAAAACACAAATGATTAATATTCTACTTTGTTCAAAAATTTACATGTGTCAAAATATTTCAACTCATCTTGTGTATCCGAGTGTGAGGAGTATGCGAAATATTATCATTGCCTATTTGAAGTCATGCTACTCAACAAATCAGATTTATCTTTTTCTGCAACCTCTTCACACTCAAACAACTGATTAGTCACCAAGTATGAAAACTTATCTAGAAAGTGTTGATCACAATTTTTTTCTTCATGTAACAAATTGTCATAATGAACCTTGAACTTATCACTACAAGATTTATCAACACATAAAGAAAATCAATAGTCAAATACACAAATTTCACTATTTTCCTCTTCATCAGATGAAACATCAAAACATATTACAATAATAACAACATGAGAAAAATCTAAAACAATGTGAAATTTCACTTCACTAACATCCCTTGCATCTAACAAGTTGTCATGTGTAATGACATTTGAGGTACTATCATATACACCTCCAAAATCTAACCAAGATTTTTTGGATTCTATATCCCTTTCTACATCAAACATTGTGGAAGTAACTTGACTAAATGAAGAAACATTATGAGGGAATATATGAGCATCCTTAGAAACACTTACATGCTTTTCAAAGTCATGAGCCAACGAAGCTGAAATTTCATCAGGGCTCAAGAAGACTACCTCACAAATCTTCTCATCTTTGTTGTGATTATTATCTAGTTGACATGAAGGACTCATAATAGCATAAACATTAGTATGACAATCTAAAACATCAAAATCATCAAAAAATTTGTTATCATTATGGCAAGAACTACCTCCACTATCATTATATAATTCCTCAACTTCATATTCACTGTAACAAGGCTCATTTTCACTTTCATATCCATCTTCCTCATGCTGACTGCAATCATTTGATTCATTAGCTCTTGAATCCTTCTCCTCACATTCAGAAGACAAATTATCTTTCTCTACAAATTCATTATATTCATTACTACCTTGACTATTAGCACATTCATTATTATCATTAGAAGATATAACATGAATTCTATAATTATGACTTTCCATCTCCTTAATGAATCTTTCTACTTGAAAAAACTCATGTAATCTTATAGGTGTTGGCCAATTAACTAAATCAAGCTCTAGAACATCAAGGAAAACACTAGGCAGGGCATATTCCTTAGGTCTAGAATGAAAAGGCATCTTGTTGATTAAGAATTTAAGCTTTAGATAATATTATTCAGCATTTAGACCTTGAGTACTTCCTACTTTAGTTTTTATAAAACTTACAATCTTATTATAGATCCGTTTATTTAACGTAGCAATGTTGTTAACCACAATCTCCAAACTTTCAAAACTTGGCAAACTAATCTTAGATTTGAGATCTGACTCCATCTTAAAATAAAATTTCTACCTCTTTCTTCTAGTGTTGAAAAACATTGAAATGAAGCAACCATTTCTAAAACTTCGCTTTCTATGAAAATAAAACTCATAAAAAGCTAAATGCCATAGGTGTTGATGCAAGACTTTGATCTATTGATTTGACATGGAATGGAAATTTATCTTCACAAGAGTAGTTGGGTACACATGCATTAAATGTTCTTTAAAGAGCTCAAAATATTGGAATGGTACTCAAATCAAGAAGACAATTTTGAGTCCCAACATGAACAATCATTATCTTGTCAATGATGTCAAACCTGCTACCTACTAGTGAGACAATTTCTTTTTTGTCTAAAAGCTATTATTTAGTTGATTGACAATAAGGATTTGAAAAGAGGAGAAAACAATAGCACCTAGAGAAAGGTTGAGTTATTTGGTATGTAAAAGAAGCACTAAGAGTATCAATGCCATATTGTTTATCTGCTCAAAGTCAAAAATGAAAGATTACTCAACTTAAGATTAGAAGAAGATCATGTAAGAAAAGTGTCTACCAAGCCTTGACAAGTAGTCTATGCAAGCCAAGCATAAAACAGTTGAAGTCAAATGAAAAATAAGAGGTGCCAAGAAAAGATGAAAAATAGTGCAAGCAGAGTAATTGCTAGTATATTCCAAGTAAAGTTTAGTTGGTGAAGAGCATTAGTAAAATTTGGTCATTTCTAAGTGAACTAGCATTGACCAAGTGACAGAATAGTATAGATGTTGAGTAACAAGAAACAATGTTAAATAAAAGATTTGATGAATCTAAGATGACTTTTTTTTTTGAATTATATGAAGCATGTGCAAGATAATCATGATGAGTTGGTGGCACAAAATTCAAGGTAAACTACTTTAAGGAAAATTCAAGGAAGATTAAAGAAGAAGTTTTTAGAGGAACCAAATTTAAAAGTAGGTAGATTCATTGTATCCTATCTAATTCTACCTAACCCTACAATGGATGATTTTGGTTAAGAAACAAAAGATATGAATTCTCTATCTATAGAGATAGCTGGTCAGAAGGAAAGGTTGTCATGTGTGAGAACCTAAGGAAGATAACAAGTCTAGGTCATTACCTCATTCAATGGCCGAATAGAAGAGACTACAATAGGAGTACAAAGAAAAAAGGCTTAAGAGTATGAGTGCTTGAAGGGTGAAAAGGCTATCAGAGCTAGAGTTTGTGAAAGCCAAGCAAAATGGAGAACTGAAATAGAGATCTATAATCTGCAAGTAATTTGTAATTTATTATCAAATCAAGCCTTATTATTACTTTCTAATAATTTTATTAGTCTAGGGTAAATCCTTTGGCTTAAGTTTGATCTAACAGTAATTTGTAAATCCTTTAACCATGTGACATTCTAATGGAATGATCTAAATGCCTCAAAAAAGGTTCACTCCTAATAGGGTGATTGAAATCCTTTAACTAGGTCACATTTAAAAGTGTGTATTGTAACCTTTAATAGGGTTGGCCTTTCATAGGGAAGCACTTCACAAGAGTGAGAATTAGTAGCATGTTAGTGGTGAATTTTTCCAAATTGTATTTCCACGTAAAATCCTTGTGTCAATTTCTATGAATGTTCTTATGTTGTTTCATGTTTACATTTCTACAAAGTTGTTTTTATGGATATGGGTCTACTAAGAATTGAAATTTTTAATTTGTACATCTAGACCTCAGACAACTGATTCGCCTCCCTCCCCCCCACAATTTTTCTAAAGAATTTGAACATCACCTACTGAGTAACTAGAGGGACTATTGTTATTCTCTCATATGCATTTTATGTATAGCATATTGCACCATTTCCAAATTTTCTAGTTTCAACTTCATCAAACTTTGTCATGTTGGGAGGTTCTCTTTGTTCAACTTTGGTACCTCCTTTGTGTACATCTTGATCTTTAGCTCCAATTACCTTTAAAAATTTCTCTACAAGCACTAATTCTTTGATACCAATTGTTAAAACTATTTAGAATAACTGGGGGGGAGGGGTGGGGGGGCGTGTGGGGTGAATTAGTTATCCAAGAACCTAATCTACCAATTTAACAATTCAATAATTCAACTAATCCAGATCTAGGCATTCAATTTCTAAACCTCTATAGTAAACAATCAACAATGTAAACTTGCACTCCATTGTCCTAATACTTATCAAACTTAAAGAATGTAAAACTCCATGGTTAGACATTAACAAGAAGTTTTATTTGAAAAATACAACTCACTTTTTAAAAACATATCAAAATTTGATTCACATGTTGATCCACTGACAAACCTGCACTTTCATCTCTATCTTTGAATTGCTTGGCACTCTTTCAAGAAATCACTCTTCACCTCTTCACAACACTTCTCTTCCTTCTGCTCAATTTTTCCAATCAAAAACATCAACAATAGCTCCTACATTTTTAGGTAATCCCTTGTACGTCCTTAAATAGGTAATGTTGATCTTTTTCCGCTTAAACTATTGGCAATATGACAAGATAGATGAATTAGTGTTGTCATTTATGGAAACATATGTAATCAAAGTTAGAAGATTATCTAAGTGTTGGAAAATTTGCAACAACATAGAGACAGTTACAGTATGTACGGATGATAGACTTTGAGTTAGCTCTTGTGCAGTTGAGGATCAATAATTGATAGTGTCTTGATGACATATGTTAACATACAAATCTCTACAGACTATATGGCATAAGTTATAGAGAAATTACAAGTATAGGTAATTATCAAAGCAAAAAATAGCATGTTAGTAAATTGAATTGTATGGATTAAGGAATTATTTTGGTAACAAAATAATTACTTAATCATGATGAGTCAATATCCTAAGTCATAATTACTCAAGTGTGTGAAAATATCAAAGCCAACTAAGCATAGTTTTGATAATCTGCAAGGTATAAGTAAAGATCATATCTTGCACAATAATGATGTAGAATGTGTGTGATGTGAACTATTATGAATAAAGTAGACATGATATGCAAGCCTTATCTAATACAAAATCTAATGTATGATTAGAGCAAGTGCGAGATACAATAGTCAAACAAGTATTGTATGTATAGTTATTCTTGTGAAGAAACTTATGTTAGAATCATGAGTACTGATGATATTCATATGTGGAAGTATTGTAGATATGTTACATTCATGACTACGCTTGTCATTAATTTCAACATAGTAGTCATCTGTGGTATCTAACAATTGAACAATGGAAAGATAAAGTTGGTACAGACAACTAGATGAGTATTCTCACTATCTGAGGTTATGAGAAGTACTTCTAAGTATCTAGTATATGTAGTTAATGTCAAGTAAAGAAATTTTAAATCTAGAAGAAGTTATGTAATTTTCGGTGATGTCTATTTTGAGATAGAGTTTTTAGAGGCATGTTCTGGTAAACTTGTTATATCTCTTAGCAAAATTTTTATTCTAAGAATCAAGGTTGAGGATGTGAAGAAGACATGTTGATGGTGGCATAGCTAAGCTCACTCATCATAATATTGCATTTATAGAAATATATTCAAGTTCAAAGGTAGAAGATTAATGTTATCACTAAGTGTAACTTGTTCTTAATGTTTTCCTATAATAATTAATTGAGAAGGTCTAATAGTTGACTCAAGGAATTGTTTTATGGATTTAGTATAAAGGAAGGACATTTTCCTTTATCATGGATGACATGAAAAAGTGATTGTAACCACTAGAGAGAGTAGAATCTGAAGTTGAGTAGAGTAGAGAAGAAGTGAAGGAAACTTCATTACCAAGTTTTTATTGTGTGATCCAATGTTTGATATTTGGATCTAAGGTTTTTGACCTAGTCTACAAGGTGTGACAGTGATTGGTTTAGTTGAAAGAATGGAGGAAAGAGGAACTTAATGGGAAATTACTTGTTTGGGTAGTGAGCTCTTTTTGTAATTGAAATTACATGTTTGGGTAGTGGGCTCTTCTTGCATATATTGTACTATGCTTCTAACAAGGTTGGAATCTCCTAATAGGGATTCAAAGTCTTCTAACAAGGACTCATATGTACTAAATGTTGTAAAAGAGTTCTAATAGGGTCCATCCTCTAACAAAGAATATTTATATTAGTACATCATCTTGTGGGCATCATTCCCACTGGGGTTTTCCCTCTTATCAAGGGATTCCCTAGTTAACATATCTAGTGTAACTTTCTATGTGCATCTTGTTATGGTTACTATGTACTTTGGTTGAATGGATAAGATTGTTTAGAGTTGATAAAATTTTTAAGTGTTGGATAACTGATTCACCCCACTACCCCAGCACCCCCCCCCCCCCCCAACCCCTCTCAATTATCTTGGTGGACTATTTTTTGTAACAATTAGTATTAGAGCATTAGGTCATTTAAGATAAAGTTTAACAACTTTGGGAGATCCATGGCGAGCATGTTTAGGAAACATAGTCTAAAGTTCAATGGAACAAATTATGATAGCTAGAAGGAAAAGATGAAGACACATCTATTGTGTATGGGTCTGGGATATTGGATCTTGACAAAATTAGAAAATACAATCATTTATAAAAAGGATTTGGAAACTTGTACCGAAGAAGAAAGAGATCTTTTTATGTGTGACATGAGAGCTAGAGAAGCACTATTGACTGCACTTCCTCAAATTGAATACAATTAGGTAAAGTCACTTGTACTTTACATTTGATTTGGAAAGCTTTGGAAACTAGTTTTGAAGGTGATGATCATTCTAAGAAGTTCAGGCTACAAAGTTGGTTTTGTGCATTTCAAGATGCTAAAATGATGGAAGATGAATTTGTAAGAACATATGTAGGCAAGATATCAAAAATTACTGCAAGTATTAGATCTCAAGGAGGAATTGAAGAAGATGATGAGGTGATATGGAAGATATTGAAGAGATTAACACCACCATTTAAGTCAATAGTTCAAATGAAATATAGTTGTTGATATCTTATATCAAATTTTTCACAAAGGATACATTGCTTGAAAGACTTGAAATAGTTGAGAATGAGCTTAGATAGCCTAGAGAATTGACTAGAATAGAAACAACTTTTAGTGCCTTGAATAATTGACCTAGTCTATCAAGGAACACAAGTGCTAGAGGAGACTCTGCTAGTAGCAACAAATCTAATGAGGTCAAAAAAATTGAAGGTGTAGCCCTTCTAGAAAGAAGATAAAAAGATGGTAAAAAAATCTTTAAATGTTGGACTTTTAATGAATTTGGTCTTTATGCATCTAAGTGTCCTAAAAGAGAGAAAATTTGTAAAGGAAATTACAAACCTAGAAGAGATAGAGAGTGATTCTATGCAAATAAAGAATTTGATTATGATGAACAAGTAGTAAGTGCTAGTGATGATGATATAGGATTTGTATCCACCAAAGAAGAAAGTCCAGAGAAACTAGCTTTGGTGTCACAAGTTGAAAAGAAATTTGATTGGATAATTGATAGTGGTTGTTCACATCATATTATTGGTGATACGAATAATTTTGTTGACTTCAAAAGTCAGGATGGAGGAATTTTCAGAGTTGGAAACAATGCAACATGCCAAGCTAAAGGTATTGGATCTATAACTCCTTATGGTAAAACTAACACTAAGGATATGTATTTTGTTGATTGTTTGAAGCACAATATTCTAAGTGATGGACAACTAGTGCATAAATGTGATCAGTTGTAGTTCGTAGAAAAGGCATGCATGATCAGAGACAAAGATGGAAAGGTAATTGGAACAAGAACCAGATCTAGAGGTAATGTATTCTATTTGAATCCTACTGAAATGACATGTTTGGTTGAAAAGGTAGATGATACTGGCATAAGAGATTTTTTCATATAAAGTTTGACAGTATTGTGAAGACTAGTAGTATGTTTGTAGTTAGAGATTTACCTAAGATTGTAAAACCTACTAACACAATTTGTAAGGAGTGTGTTTTGGAAAATCATAATAGAACTTCTTTTCCCAACAAGTAGTTTACTACTATTGCAAAATTGGAGATTATACACACAGATCTCAAAGGTCCTACAAAGACTAAAGGATTGTATGGTGAAAGGTATTTTATGATTTTAGTTGATGACTTTTCTAGAATGATGCGGGTTGCATTTCTTAAAGAAAAATCTGAGCCATTTGATAAGTTCAAGATATTCAAGAATAGAGTTGAGAATGAATCAGGTATGAAGATTAAATGTTTAAGATCAGATAGAGGAGGAGAGTTTACTTCAAATGAGTTTAACATATTTTGTGAAGAAAATGGAATCAAAAGATGGTTATCAACAACAAAAACCCCTAGATAGAATGTCATTACAGAGAGAAGGAATAGATTAGTTATAGAAGTTGGAAGAGCTATGTTAGCTAAGAATGATTTATCCAAGATTTTTTGGAGAGAAGTTATGACAACAACAGTCTACACTATGAATAGAGTGCAAGTTAGGAAAGATACAAATAAGACCCCTTATGAAATATGGTCTAGTCACTCACCTATAGTTAATTATTTTAGAATTTTTGGTAGTAAGTGTTATATCAAAAGAGATGATGATATTAGTAAGTTGATGCTAGAAGTGATGACAGTATGTTCCTTGGTTATTCATTGAAAAGAAAGGCTTATAGATGTTATAATATGAGAACTAAGACTATTATGGAAAGTGAAAATGTAAGATTTGATGAGAAATTTAGGATACAAAAGAGAATAGTTGATTACAATTCAAATGATGATGTTGTTACTTAACCAAGGAATGATGAAGTATTCCTTAAGACTAACAATGATTTGCAGAATAAATGAGAGACAAGGAAGGAAAAAAGCTCAGAATTTTTAGTAGAGCCAAGAGTTGAGATAGAAACTCCTACTCTGGCTAAGAATATGACAAAGAATCATCCACCCAAGCAGATCATTAGAAGTAGAGATAAAGGTTTGATGAGAAGAAGAAAAGTCAATGAAGAATTATGTTTGATATCTTGTGTTGAACCTAAGAATGTAGATGATGTTGATCTTAGATTGGTTTTGATAAGTGACTATCTATACACTTAAGTCATTTACTTAGTTCATGCCAAATAAGTAACATATGTCAAGCACAACATATAAGTTAGAGCATGCCAAGTAAATAGTGAGTGCTAACTCACTCATGTGTCTCATCACTCAAATAACAATCAGGCATTATATGCCGAGTGATTCAAGAGTTTAGCAAGTAGTACATGCTAAGTCATTCAGATGCCAATAGATAGTATTGAAGTCAATATGTGTCGAACACCAAGGAATTCAGTTGTAGAGTAATACAATTTTGTCATAGTTGTTTGTATTGGTACAAACTACTATGTAAACCTTTATTTGAGCCAACTTAAACATTGAATTATGATATTTTGGTGATAACGATGAATCTTAAGTTGGAATCCCTATTCATTACATGAACCCAATTAGGTAAAGGGAAGGTTTAGGTGGCAATATGGGTGAATCACAATCATCGATTCATACCTAACCCTAAGTCACCTAGGTCTTCTTAAGGAAGAAAAACCTTAAACTTTCTATAAGCATGAAAGGGAATGAATGAATGAATGATCAAGGAGAGTTTTGCATGTGCAAACTAGGACATTCATGGTGACCAAGGTATTATATCTAAATTGTATTATAGAATCAGTTAAAGGAGAATAGAGGAAGAAAATAGTGAATAGTAGAGAGACATTTGATCAAGAAGGATAAAGTAAATAGTAGGATAGAGGTGATATGTCATCAAGCTTAAGAGTGCTAATCACACAATCAATGCTAAGACAATGTAACAAATGAATCAATTATATCTATTAATAAAGTATATAGTCCTAATACGCTATATTGAAATCCTCTAACAAGGTGCTTACTTAATTGCGAGTTAAAGTCCATTAATTGGGCACACTTTTAATAGGGTGATGAAATCCTTTAACAGGCTAAGACTTAAAAGTTTTTGTAAGCCTTTAACAGGGTAGACCTTTCACAGGGTAGATCATGTTTCATGGTCAAACATTCTAACCTTCATTGAATACACTTTATTACTTTAGCAATGAATATTTGTGTGTTTCATCCCTCCCCCTCCCCCCAGTTTTATCTTCCCATTGGAGGGTTTCTAGGTAATCATATCTTCTATCATATATGTGTGAATTCTTACTTGTTTACATGCTTTAGATGTATATGTTTTGCATGGTATTCTAGTTTTCTTATTGAATATCTGAGATAGATATATGGTGAATATTCTATGGGTCAAAGTTTAAATCACTAATTCACCGCCCCCCCCCCCCCCCCCCACACACACCTCAAAAGTTCACCTTTCCTATTGTAACTCCAACAATTGGTATCAGAGCCTTGTTTTGTAAAAGAAAAGCTTTTTAGCTTTGAGGAAAGATCTTGAAAATGGAAGTCTACAAGTTGAGAAAGATCATTGAGAATTAGGGAATTGAAATACAACTCATTCTACATCAATTGAATGAAGAAAGAGATGATCTAAAGAAATTACTAAAGAGAAGAAAGGAAAATTCTATTGAGAAGAAAGACACACAATACTAAGAGATGGACACTACTAAGCTATTTGCAAATGGACACTTCAATGAATTTGATGCAACAATTAAAAATTTAAAGTAAAAGAATAGAATTCAAGGTAAAGAAATGAGAAATCTTAAGTTGGATAAAGAATCACAAGCCATATTATATGTGAGGTGCCTGAACAGAAAAAGAAAGCTATAGAAGACAAAGCCATAATTGAAGATGAAAAAAGAGTTTTGACCAGTAGAATGGAAGAGAGATCATCAGAGGTAACTAGGATTGCTAACATGCAATTGGAAACTTTGGGTCAACTGATGAATGAAAATCATGAACTAAATGCCAAGGACATTGAAATAATAACACTAAAGTTGTAGAATGAATAGATGAGATACGATCTAAAAAGGTAAAAGGAGTTTACTGAAAGTTTCAATAAACCTAGTGAAGTTATCAAATACTTTGAAGAGTTGATGAGATCCCCTAGATCTAACAATGACACATCTAGACTGGGATACACAAGTACTAAACAAGGAGAATCATCCAAAAGTGTTGAAGAAAGGAGTAACAAATGTAAGAATTCTAAACCTACTTGTCATAATTGTGGTAAGAAAGGACATAGTGCTAACATGTGCAGGAGCAATACTATAAATTAGAATATTAAGTAGAAGAGCATGGGTCACTACCATAATTACAACAAATAAGGTCATTAGGCACATGAATGCAGAACCAAGACCATGCACACTCAAAGATTTGAAGGATACTTTTATAACTATTAGAAGTATGGATATAGAGCTTTTGAGTGTCGATCCAACCCAATGTAGTCATCAAGTGAGAAAAAAAGGGTAAAGAAAAATGGCAACTTTTATAATCGGGACTATAATACAAGGTATAGTTGTCACTACTATTAAGAGTATGTACATGTTCCTAAGAATTGTATTAGAACACACTCCAATAGTGACTACAAAAGGTGATTGAGTCAAACCACATGTTTTAACTATTTGAAGACTAGTCACATCAACTAATATTTTCCAACAAGGTCAAAGGAATCAAGCTATGAGTTAAACAATGGCAAAGGAAAGGTAGATATTGAAAATGTGATAAATGAAATGAACTAGACATGGAAGAGAAAGGAGGATTGCAACACGTCAAGTGGAGAAGGGATCACTTGACCCAATGGGTCTTGTAATCACGGCTCATCAAACTAAGTAATCAAGATGTATGTGGGACTGATATTTGAAATGGATGCATCATACATCAGTTCTGAGGATTTAGTTCTAAAAAGATTACATAAGCATGAATAAAGATGCGAAGTGTTATTAGGAATCAAAGAAAAATCTTTAAGTTTTGTCTATTTTTCATTTTATTTCTAAGCATGAAAAAGTTCCTATGGATGCAAAGCTAATAGATTGGCTACTTGATGTCAAGCTTGTATTGGTTTCTAAGCGAATGGAAAGACAATTGTATGTCAAGTGAGCCAAAAATCAATTGATGTCGAGCTTACAATTGTGTAAGCACTTAGCATTAATTGTAGTGTTTTAAATAGCTATTTAATCAATTTTTGCTCATTCAACATCATTTAAATTTGAGAGAAATAAAGAAGAGCTAAAGGTGATCTGGAAATTTCATTTGAAGCATTTGTAGGAGATTTGAGTTGTTTGGCATCATTTCATTATGAATTACAAGGTATTTATCATGTGCCAAGCTATGCTATTTCAAATTTCATAGACCCTAAATTTATATAATGGCATCTAGTTCTTCAAAAATGAAAGGTGTAGAGGGAAAAGATGTTTTAAATGTTTACTTAGTTAGCAATGAGATAAAACCACTAATTTTCAAGGCTATTCCAAACATAGCATACAAATAAGATCCCTCCATGCATTATCCATGATACCACCACAAGTATTAATGATTCAAGATGTGAGAAAGTGTTTATTATAAGATTGGTAGCATTGGTGACATGGAAATTAGAGAAGCATATGGAAAACTATGTGAAAATGGTGTGTTGAAGGAAGAATTCAACATTATAGAAAAGAAAGGGTTAATTCATGCCCTAGATTTCCTTAACATTTTAAAAATTGAGTGGATCAAGATTATTTTAAGAAAATTCATGATAGCTCAGTGTGGTTAGATAATGGAGCAATCAAAATTACAAAGAGGATAATTCATAGGGTAATAGGGTATCCAACCCTAGATCAACCAAAGACTATGAGAAGTGAGTCTAAAGAAGTTATTGAAATGAACATAAGGGCTATATGGAACAAAAGGGGTATGACCATAACACAATCACAAATCAGTAAGGGTAATAGAACATAATTTTTACAAATCAAGCAGATTGAATAGTGTACCCTACATTGAAGTGGATATAGGCTACAAGATTGTGAAGAAAGATCATACATATGATCTTTCCAAGTTGGAGCTACAACAACTGATTGAGAATCTAGGAGTAATAATGCTCGATGTAAATTAGGATCTATTTTGTTATGTATCTTCATTTATGTATAGAAAAAATTTCCTACATTTGGTACTGATGCATGGAAGAAAAATAGGTCTATTGCAGTTCAAATAGGAGAGTTCATTGAATAGTTAGGTGATAACTTTGAGTCAGTAATGAGTAGTTATTTTGAGGACTTCAAAAAATCCATGAAGAAGAGACTAAGGATTCCAATTTTATTAGTGGAAAAATACAATGATGATGTTTGTTTCCTAGTTGATGTTGATCACACATTTGTTCAAACAGCAATTCCTAGAGTGATATGGCTAAGGCAATTAGGTTATGAGATTAATGTTGATGAGGCCTCTACAACAATCATGACATTACTTGCAAAAGAAGTGAACAAAGATGCTAAAGCTTTTGGTAACTATGAGTTAGCCAAATCAAATATTAATATGGAGTTAAAGATTGCTTCAATAATTAGGAAGAAGATAAAATAGTGAAGAAACTAAAAGAAAAATTTGGTGAAAGTGTCGAGGAGTAAGAAGAAGAGGAAGAGAATAAAGAGGAAGAAGACACTCATATTTAAGCACCACTGGCATTGACACAAGGTCAGGGTGAGGATCAAAAAGAGGAAGAGATAGAGACTACAGAAGGTGACAAAGAAGAATAAATTGAGGAAGCACCTATTCCTATTGATCAGAAAAAGAGAAAGGCCAAGGCACAAGTAGTGACAAGACCTAAAAGGGTTACTAAACCAAGCCAACCCAAACCAACAGCACCTACCACAAGGGCCAATACATGATTCATTTCAAAAAAGGCTAAAGAGGTAGCCAAGTCTTTAGAGTAGGAAGGTGGAGCACAAAAAAGACCAAGAAGAAAATATGTTGCTCAAGCTGAATCTGATGAGAAAAGGACTAAATATGATGACCACAGCCAATTACAAGTGGTGAGTCATAATCCATGTTTAGATTTGGATAACTTATGTGAGAATGTTAGAAATAATGATGATTTATCAGATTTCTCTCACATTTATTTTTTAAAATCTTGGAAAAGTTGAGAAGAATCAAGTGGAGGAGGCAATATATGCCATGATGGCTACTTTTAAGAAGGTGCCTCTAGAAATTGCTAACTCCATACCTAAAAGTCTATATGAAAGAGTTGACAAAAAATGGTACTATTATTTAGATACAGAAAGGAAAATTAGGGAGACAACCCTTCCTCAAGTTATGCCAGAACTTAGTAAGGCATAGATGTCTAAAGCCATAAAGAAATATGTTGTTATATTTGTTCCTAAGTATAGAGCTTTTAGCATACTCTAGATAAACATAGAGGATGTTGTAAAGAAGTCCAAACAAATATGGAAGATCATATATGGACTAGCCATAGTTAAAGAAGGTGAGAAAGAACTTATTGAGGGAAAAGATGATATAGATGATGACAATGAAGAAGGCATAGTTGAGGGAGGCACTGATATGAAAGTAGATGATCAAGCAACAGTTGAGGAAGAGCAGCATCAAGATACACAAATGTTAGGTGTCAACCCTTTGTAGATAATAAGTATAAGTATTAAAACTATTATAGTAAAGGATGTTTCTAATTCCACTACTCAGAACATCAATCCCTTAACAGAGGAAGACTTGAAAAAGATACCTGACCAATCCACATTATAGGCCAAATTATGTGACAACCCTATATTGGTGAGTGTAGATGAAATTCAAAAATCAATGAGTATAATAGCAAGGGAGGAGGTGAAAACACAAGAACTACCTACAATTATTCCATAAGTCACTAACAATACATAGAGTCAAATAGATTCACCTATACCTCTAGCACAAAAACAAGGTGCAATTAAAATCAATGAGGTAGAAAAGGACAAGCTTGAAGAGACTAATTTGACACCCAAGCCAAAGGAGCTAGCAACAATTCAAGCACTGGTAAATTTACTAGAATCTGGCACATCTCCAAGTCAAACTCTCCAAAGGTTTACCACATATGTGACACCTTCACAATTCTTAGTGCCGAGTCCTAGTTCATCAAAGGTAGAAGAGGTAATAACCTATGGAGATGTTATCCTAGATGAAGAAATTATATTGCCTAAGTTTGATCTTGCAGGAATAATAATTCAATAGATGGGTATACTCCAAGAAGCCCTAGTAAGAAAGAAAGATCAAGAACTGCTCACAAGGGAGCATAGGTAGAAGCAAGCTTTTCTTGAAATCACAAGAAACTTCTTGGATGCATTTAGTCTACCTACTCCAAATGAAACAAAGCCAATTATTGAACAATTGACCAACATAGTGGAAAGAGTAAGTGATATAGACTTCGATACTAATGCAAAATTAATAGAATGGTCTAAGAAGAAGTTTCAACATATAGTGAATGACAAGATATCTAGTGGTATAGCACTTACACAAGTTGCATTGGGAACTAAGATAGAAAGTTTGAAGAAGGTACTAGAGAAAATTTTCTCTCTATACACCAAACTGTCTAATCCTAAACTCTTCACATAGGAAATAAGGAATCACATCCTAAGCTTGGAAATTCAAATGCAGTCATTTAGAGCTAAATTTCCCATGACTCCAACTCAAAGTGAGAAACACTTCAGGATTGTGTTGTAAACCCAAAGTCAGTCAACAACACTATATGTAGATGAAACCAATATAAGGGCTAAACTGATAAGCATCCAAACTACGTTGACTCCTCACACAGAGATTATACACAAGGAGATAGGCTATGTAGAAAATCTATGAAGAAATACCCCAATCTTTCTACATTAGATGGCCTAGTACACCTTGCTCCCGAGCTGCCCATCCAAATCTAGTCTTTGGAGGTAGCATGTGATGACTGAGATGCAGCTCTTAAGAATATTCTTGAGGTCTATAAATCCTTTATGCACAAACACACTATTAGTGTATAACCTATTGACATCAGTGTCATAAAGGGGAATAAGAGCTATGTGGGAGCAGAAAAAGAAAGAATGGAGCAAGAATTGGCAAGTAAGAGAAAATAGGGAGTAAGAGCAAAAAGAAAGTTAAAGAGTATCAGTTGAGGAAAATTTACTCACTAGAAGAGATTTTTATACAAAATAGAACATATCAAAAAACTTAGGTAGAGTTATGAGAATTTTTGAGGTATAAGTTGTTGCAAAATTTTGATATTTTGAAATTTATTATAGAATCTAAATAGTCAGTTATGCTTTGCTCATAAAAATAACAGTATTAATACATGACCATGTATTTTTGACACTCATGTCAAAGGGGGAGATTGTTGATCTCATATTGGTTTTGATAGGTGAGTGTCTATACACTTTAGTTATTTACTTAGTTCATGTCGAATAAGTAACATATATTGAGCACAACATATAAGTTAGAGCACAAAGAGTAAATAGTGAGTGCCGAGTCACTCAAGTACTACGTAGACTATATATGTCAAGTGATTCAGGAGCTTAGTAGTAGTATATGCTGAATCATTCAGATGTTGAGTGACAGTATTAAACTTAGTATGTGTTGAGCACCAAAATCTTCAGTTGTTGAGTAACACAATTTTGTCATAGTTGTTTGAATTGGCACAAACTACTATGTAAACCATTTTTTAGCCAACTTAAAGATTGAATTATTATTTTTGGTGATAAGGAGAAACCTGAAGTTGGAATCCCTATGCATTATATGCACCCAATCAAGTAAAGGGAAGGTTTAAACAACAATATGTGTGAATCATAGTAATTCATACCTAACCCTAAGTCACCTAGGTCTTCTTAAGGAAGAAAAACCCTAAACTTTCTATAAGCGTGAAAGGGAATGAATGAATGATCTAGGAGAGTTTTTCATGTGCAAACTAGGATGTTCATGGTGACCAGAGTATTATGATCTAAATTGTATTGCAGAATCAATTAAAGGAGAACAATGGAAGAAAATAGTGAACAACAGAGAGACATCTAATCAAAAAGGATCAAGTACCTAGAAGGATAGAGGTGATTTTCTATCAAGAATAAGAGTGCTAATTGTAGGATCAATGTTCAGACATTCTAATAGGTGAATCAATTAAATCTCTTAACAAAGTAGTCCTAATAGGTTGTATTGAAATCCTCTAACAAGGTGCTTACTTAAGTTTGAGTTAAAGTCCTTTAATTAGGCACACTTTTAACAGGGTTTTGAAATCTTTTAACAAGATGAGACCTAATAGTCTTTGTAAGCCTTTAATAGAGCAAACCTTTCATAGGGTAGATCATGTTTCATGGTAAAAAATTGTAACCTTTATTGGATACACTTTATTATTGTAGTAGTGAAGATGTGTGGGTGTCATCCCCACCTGATTTTTACCTTCTCATTGGATGGTTTATGGGTAATTATATATTGTGTCATATATGTGTGAATTCTTACTTGTTTACATGTTTTAGATGTATATGTTTTGCATGGTATTTTAGTTTTCTTACTGAAAATCTGAAATGGATATGTGGTGAATATTTTATAGGTCAAAGTTTAAAGCACTGATTCACCCCGCACCTCTTAGAAGTTTACCTTTCCTATTGTAATTCCAACAAATGAAGCATGTAAATATGATCATTTGAAACAAGCTATGAAAGAGGAATTGCATTGGATAGTAAAGAATGAGACATGGGAATTTGGTCTCTAGACCAACAGAAAAGAATGTGATAGGAACTAAATGTGTATTCAAAAATAAGATGAATGTACAAGGAGAAGTTGTAAGAAACAAGGCAAGATTGAAATGTAAAGGTTACTCATAGAAAGAAGGAATAGACTATGATGAGACCTATGCTCCTCTAGCTAGAATTGATGCAGTAGGGTTATTCTTAGCATATGCAACATATAAGAAATTCAAAGTGTATCAGATGGGTGTCAATTCATCATTTTTGAATGGACAACTTGAAGAAGAAGTGTACATAGAGCATCCTGAAGGTTTTCCTCTAACATATGACAAGGACATAGTATGCAATTTGAAGAAAGCATTGTATGGCTTGAAGCAAGCATCCAGAACATGGTATGCAAGGTTGGAAAAGTATTTGACAAAGCTTGGATATAGCAAAGGTATGGTAGATAGTAATCTATATTGGAAAGAAATTGATGATGGATTAATGATCTTGGTAATATTTGCTGATGATATCATATTTAGAGGAAATGATGATGAAAGTGACAAGTTTATAGAAGAAATAAAGAAGGAATTTGAAATGAGTATGATAGGAGAAATGAAATATTTTCTAGGATTATAGATTGTACATGATAAAGAAGGAATCTTTATCTCTTAGACTAAATATTTAAAGGATTTACTAAAAAGGTTATGTTTGGAAACATGTAAACCCTTTGGAACACCTTTGGTAACTAGACACAAGTTATCTACAAAGGATGAGACACCTTTTTTTGAGTAGAAGAAGTATACATCTATGATTGAAGGATTGAAATATCTAACTCACACAAGGCTGGATATAGAAAATGTAGTTGTAATTATTGCAAGATTCCAAGCTGATCCCAGAGAAGCACATTATGTAGTAGTCAAAAGAATATTTAGATATCTAAAAGGAATACCATAGTTTGCATTGTGGTATGATAGATCTAATGATTTTACTCTAAGTGCTTAAACTGGTGTTGATTGGGCAAGCAGTATGGATGACAGAAATAGCACAGTGATGGAGCATTCTTTCTTGGAGGGAGGTTGGTTTCTTAGCTAAGAAAGAAGTAGAATTATACCTCATAAAGTATAGTGGAAGCAGAATATGTTGCAATAGCAAACAATTGCAATCAAGTTGTTTGGATGAAGAAAATACTGGAGGATATAAAAATAGAATTCAGTGAACCTATTTTCATACATTGTGACAACACAAGCACAATAAATATGTCTAAGAATCTAGTGTTGCATTCTAATACCAAGCACATTTCTATCACGTATCACATATTGAGAGAGAAAGTTACAAAAAAGGAAATTAGATTGGAGTATGTGAGCACTAAAGAGTAGATTGCAAATATATTCACTAAGCCTCTTACCAAAGAGACTTTTGAGTATTTGCAAGGTATGCTAGGGGTTATGCCCCTTCCTACACTAGAGTAGATGATGCAAGAGTGCATTAGTCCAATGTAACAGAGCACCATTATTTTTCAGGACTGAATGTTGATGTTTCCTAGATGGAGGAGTATTTGTGATGGATAGAGTAATCTGGGACTCTTGTTGGATATTGTTTTGAATAGTGTCTTTGGACACTTAAGCTAGTAAGAATTAGTTGTTGTTGGTTGTAGATTCCTTTGACACTGATGTCAATATAGGAGAAGTACTACATGAAAAATATCATGGGGGAGAAGCAAAAATAAGCAAGAATAACTGCAACATGTTTGGGAGAAGTTTAGCATGAAGATAGTTTTGGAGAGGTATAGTATGGGGGGAAAAAATCCCATTGAGGTATATCAATTGGCAAGAATGATTGATGAATAGGATTTGAAAAGAAAGATTAACAAACTTTTGCAGTTGGTATTCTTAGAACTAGATGTTTTTCATCTATGTCCTCATCAATACAAAAGGGGCAGATTGTTGGAAGCATGAATACCAATGATATTCCTATGGGAGAGTATTTTAGATATGTTATCATGATGATATGTTACATTCATGATTTTTTTTTCCATTCATATCGATAGAGCAGCCTTCTATGGTATCTAACAGAAGAACAGTAGAAAGATCGAGTTGTTATGGATGACTAGTTTAGTATGCTCACTATCTAAGGTTAAGGCAGATACTTTTGAGTATCTAGTATATGTAGTTAATGTTAGGTAAATAAATTTTAAGTCTAGAAGAAGTTATGTAAGTTTTGTTGATGTCTTTTCTAAGATAGAGTTTACAAAGGCATGCTCTAGTAAACTTGTTATATCTCTTAGCAGAATTGTTATTCTGAGAATTGAGGTTGAGGATGTGAAAAATAAATTTTGATGATGACATAGCTAAGCTCTCTCATCATAACATTGCATGTACTAAAAGATATTCAAGTTGCAAGGTGGAAGATTAATGTTATCGCTAAGTGTAATGTGTTCTTAATGTGGTCCTATAATAAATAATTGAGAAGGTCTAATAGCTGACTCAGGAAATTTTTTTATGGATTTAGTATAAAGGAAGAAAATTTTCCTTTATGATGGATGACATGGAGAAGTGATTGTGATCAGTAGAGAGAGTGAAATGCAAAGTTGAGAAAAGTAGAGCAGAAGTGAGGGAAACTTCATTGTCAAGGATTTATTATGTGATATGCGGTTTGATATTTGGATCTAAGATTTCTGACCTACTCTAGAAGGTCTAATAGTTATTGGTTTAGTTGATAGAATAGAGGAAAGAGGAACTTGATACTAAATTACTTGTTTGGCTAGTGAGTTCTTCTTGTAATTGAAATTGCATGTTTGAGCAATGGGCTCTTCTTGCATACATTGTACTACAACTCCTAACTAGGATTCAAAGTCTCCTAACATGGATTCATATGTACTAAATTTTGTAATAGACTCCTAAGAGGTTCCATCCTCTAAAAATAAATATTTATATTAGTACATCATCTTGTTGGCATCATTTCCATCGAGGTTTTCCCTCTAATCAAAGGATTCCCTAGTTAACATATCTGGTGTAATTGTCTATGTGCATCTTTTTATGGTTGTTGTCTCCTTTGGTTGAATGGATAAGATTGCTTAAATTTGCTAAACATTTTAATTTTTGGATAACTGATTCATGCAACCCCCTCGGCCCCCCTCCCAGTTATCTTGGTGGACTATTGTTTCTAAGAACTTTTTGTATGTTGCATGAGAGGGCAGTGGCCTCTTCTTGCATTCATTATAATTTCTCTATAAAATCCTAATAGGGTTGAAGCAACTCTAAACAAGGTTGAGGCTTTTCATATGGTCTAGTCCTCTAATAAGGACACAAGAAACTATATGTAATAAAATTGGAAAATTGAAATACAAAATTGATCTCATTTTCTTTCTTGAAGTAATTTTTTCTTTCAATTGATGATCTGAGATCTAGAAAGGAATCAAAAGAGAATACTAGTGACAATGATAAAGTAAGAAACCTCAAGAAATAAAATGAGCTTTTGAAGCATGAGTTGAAAATTGTTGAACTTATGTTAAGTGTTATTGAAGATGATAGCAAAATTGAACCAGATCTAAAATCTAGGAATGCAAACCTTAAATCCCAATTAAGTCAAGTAACATCTGAACTAGATTTTATTAAGATAGAAAATGTAGAATTAGAAAAGTACAACACTATTGTGAAAGGAGAATTGACAAAAGCTAAATAATAGTTAGAATTGACCCTCTTATGATAAGACGGACCTTGGATATCTTATTGGAGAAAAATCAGCCAAACAAGTTGAAAAAGAACTAGATCTAGTTGTTGACTCACCTAAAGAATCTAATCTAAGTCAGATTAAATCGAGCGTAACTAAAGAACTATCTAAGGAAGTTGAACTAGTTTATTTGTCTACAAAACATGATGAACCAAACCAAATAAAGTAAGTTGATGAACCTAAGAAAGATGAATCATCTAAGGAAGTTAGATATAAATTCAAAGGTAGATGTTTCATATGCAACAAATTTGGTCATATGAAGAGAGATTTCACATGTAATTCTTTTAAATGTATTACTAATTTTCATTGTCATAATTGTTATGGTTATGGAAATAAATCAATAGACTATAAGATACCTAAGTTTGATAATAGTAATGCAAATAGTAGAATGTTTAGGAAGACTAACCCTACAGGTAATGAAAGAGGAAGATCCCAAAGAAAATATAATGATGGAGAGAAATTTAAATGTGAAAGGAAATAAGTTGTATGTTGAAAACGTAACAATCATGGACATATTTTAAGGAATTGTAGAGCACCTAGAAGTTAGAATGGAACCAATCAAAGAAGGAATGCACCTATATGTCAATTATGTAATGACTTTGGACACAAACAAAAGTTTTGTAGAATGCACAAAAGGAAATTCAATAGGAATCATAATTACAAAAGGAACAATAACATAAATGACAAAATAAATGATAGTAGTAGAGAAAATAGTTAGAAGAAATAAATTAAAGAACATGTTGATGAATTAAGGGAAGCATTTGTGAAAGCTATGAATCCATAAAGTTCATAGACAGTTTTGGAAGAGCGGTATTTTGATGCACCTAAAAAAATATTGAAATCAGTAGTTCTTTGTGACTCATCTTATTTAAATTAAGAATTTCACTAGAGGTAGAGTGTCATAACTAATCTTAGAGAGAGGAGTAGAAGCTGTGTAGTCCGTAGAAGGTAAAAAATAGAGTGATCAAACTATGGTCAAGTGTGCAAGAATTTTTATGGTTGTAGTAAGTCGTACGGAAGAAAAAAAGGTTACTATTAATAAGTGCCAACTTTTTCAATGTGGAGTTAAATCTGAAATGATTTAATGATTGCAATAAAAATTGTGAGTACCATTTGATCATGTAAAGAGTTTGGAGCAATTTATAAGTTATTTGACAATGAATTAAATTGCAAAATTGTAGAAACCCTAATATGCATTATTTCAAGATAGTTTATGAAGATTGAATTGAATTTATACTTTAAAAATTTAACCATTATGGCAAGCTAGTCAATATATGATGTTAGTGAGTGACGTAGGTACAAATTTAAAAAGCACCCCTTTGTCTCTCTCATTAATGATTTGTTAGGAGCATTTTCTCAAATCTTTCCAAATGTACTTCACATAGAAGATGTTAAAAGTTACATTCACATAAAATTTGAGCGTATTGGTGATATAGACATCCACAAGGATTAACAAGTTATGTCCAATGGAGAACCAACCCGAAAAGTTGAGTACAAATACCTGAATGAACTAAACCTGATTAAGTATGTGTTTTATATAGAATTCAACAATCATGAATGGAGTAGAATTATTTTAAGTAGAGTCCATGAAGAAATGTTTTGGATAGCTGATATACCTATTGTAATTGACAGTGACCTAATTCATAAGGTCAGAGGTTTAAGAAATGAAGGGTGTAATCTTGTAATTGACAAAAATGTAAGAAAGATATTTGAAACAAACTTAAAGACTAAATTTGATGGAAGAAACATTAGAGTAGACTCAATTTAGGATATTGGAGTTAGAGTATTGAAAAATATTTTACCATAGCTCTAGAGTAAACTCAATTCTAGCAAGGAATTTTACATGCATCCTATGTTGTGGTAGTTGAAAGGAAGAAAGTAAACATGTGCGAGATTATTAGAGTGCAATTGTTAGACAACATTGCAAAGTTAAAGAAAACTAAGAATGCAGTTTTCAAATTTGAATCTCTTTTGACACATTTTTTTCCATGCAATAAAGGATTTTATTGGAATGAAAAATTGGGATAGTAATGAATGTTCTATGAAGATAATCACCCAATTTTCCAAAGAAAGAAGTGAAGATGTTAGAGATAGAGACATTGACAAGATGATGAAGAGTTTCCAATCAGAAATAAAGAAAAGATATTGATTACCTCCCTCTATGGTAGAGAAGTACAAAGATGAAATATGCTTTATGGTAGAGATGAAAAAAACCTATATGGAGGAAGTTGAACCTAGAATAAAATTTATTGAACCTATGGGCTATGAAATGAGTCAGGAAATCATTGAAGGATATGCAAAGATTATATTGCAATCTGAAAGGGACACTGCATGTCCAAGATGGGGACACATTAAGAGAAGATAAGGGAAGTTCATTCTAAACTTCATAGAAAGGAAATCAAAAGGAACATGGAGAAAAAAATAGAATCCATTGTTAAAGAGTCAGGCTTGATCAGAAAAGAATTTGATGAAATCAAAGGGATAGCCTTGGAGATGAAGACTAATGGACAATCTGAAGTGTTAATAGCCACACTTATTTTCATTTTAGAACCATTTGAAGGAGTGAAAATAGTAGGACCTACTACACATATACCTATTACACCTTATGCAATATTTGCACAAGAACAACTAGTCAAGGTACAACATGGTTAGCAGAAAAGGAAACCTAAAGATGATTTAATTGTTGGAAACAATTGATTAATTGTTTATTTTATTTGATGTTACACAAAATTTCATATCATTTTGATTCAATGTATGTCAATCTCACTTGGGCATTGAAGACAATCTCTTGTTTTTTTAGAGCATTCCAAAGTTTTCCTAGTTTAGAAGACAGTGTCTATCAAGTTCACTTAGGCAACAAAGGAAAATTTAGAAAAGTTGAGTGGTAACTGAGCTCACTCAGTTAATGAAAGAAATTTTGAATGAAACCAATGTTAACTAAGCTCACTTAGTTACCAAAGGAACTTTGTGAATATGCATTGTTAACAAAGCTCACTCAGTTACCAAAGGAAAATCGTGTTGAGTTAGTATCTACTAAGTAGGGTTGGTTAATGAAGAAGTTTTTTTTTTATCATATTGAGTTCAATTGAATTGTTTTTTTTTTCTAGCCAACTAATGAGATCAATATTAATTATTCTATATTGTATTCAAGCTAACTTAACAATGTTGAAGATATAAATATAAGGTCAAGTTGGGGATTGAATGTGTAGAACGTAATTGAAGATTTGATGATGCTTAGAGGAAGAAAATTAGAAGGATAAGTAGATTATCCTTGTTGAGATGCAAAGATACATTTCATCAAGAAGGATCAAGTATACAAGCCAGAATTGGGATCTGTAATCAGCAATTTAGTTACATCATAAATCAAGTCATTTGATTGTTACCTTCTAACCATTATAGCAATGATCTAAATCTCTTAATAAAGTTGGCTTAATGGCTATTTGTAAATCATCTAGCAAGGTGGCATTTCTATTGAAGTTTCTAAAGACATCTAATAAGGCCACTCCTAATAGGGTGATTAAATCCTTTAACAGGGTCACACCTAACAGTGTGTTTTGTAACCTTTAACAGTGTTGGCTCCTATTAGGGCTCACTTCAAAAGAGTGAAAATTAGTAACTAGTTGCAATTGGTGGTATTTTCCAAGTTGGGTTTCCAGGTTAAATCTCGGTTTCAATTGTGTTCATGTTATTTCCTCTATGTGTATGAAACTAAAATAAAGTAAGATTATTCATGGATAATATCTTAATATTTTCATGTTAAGCATTTGCTGAGTTATTTCATGTGTTTACCAAGTTACAACATTTTTCTTGTGTGTCTACTGAGTTACAATAGAGTTCAACTTACATATAGTTTTGATTTGTATTGGCATCTAAGGGATTTGGGATTTATTTTTGTGGTAACTAATTCACCCCAACTCTCTTAGTTACTCTTCTTATATTTCAAAAAATTAGTATCAGACCTTTTGTTTTTTGTAAAAAAGGTTTCAAGGACCTAAGCTAAAGATCAAGATGTCTTATAGAAGAGAGATTCCAAAGTTGAACAGAGACAACTTTGTAGCATAGCAAGGACTTATGAGGTTATATTTGGTAACTATCAGTGATTTAGGTTGCAAGTATCTTGATAGTGAATACATGACTCCTACTGGAACATTATCAGTTGAAGAAATTGTTGAAAATAAAAATCATAGCATTATGATGATATACATTTTTTCTTCTCTTAATTATGTTGAACTTGATGAAGTCAAAAGCTGCACTACAACCTATGATATGTGGATCAAACTGAAAGCCATTTATGGAGGAGATGGTAATGTAGGATGAGATAAATCCAAAAGTATCAGAGGACAATTTGATCCATTGAAGATGAGAGAAGATAAAAACATTGCAAAATATGTTGAGAAAATTAAAGCAAGTGTGAGCACAATTAAAACATCTAGACGAGACATTGATGACAAAAAAGTTATAAGCAAGGTAATCAGAACCCTTCTTCCTATCTATGAAATTAAAGTGTCTACTATTCGAGAGATGAGATGTGATCCAAATAGAAATATAAGTTGGATTCTCTAGTTGGAATATTGACATATTTTGAGTTGGATAACTATGATACCTATGTCCCTAATTCTAAAGATACTAAGTCTGGATTTGAAGCCAAGCTTTCTCTCAAGAATAGAGGTAAGAAATCAAAAGCCAATCAATCAGAAAGGAAGAAATTTTAGACACTGATCTTGAAGTTGTTGAAGCCCTACTTGCAAGCAAATATTCCAAAGGCAGAGGAAAGTACAAAGGTAAGATTCCTCTAATATGTTTTTCTTGTGAAGAAGTTGGTCACTTCACTGCAAAATGTCCCAAAAAAGAAAGCAAAGAAGAAAAGAAAAGCAATAAGTTCAAAGCAAAGAGGAATTCAAGAACTACAAGCAATACAAGGAAAAAGGTAAGAAATCTTCTTTTATGGCTAAATATTCTGATAATAGTGAATATGAAATGGTATATATTGCTATAAATGATGAATCTGATGATGGAGATAAAATGGCACTTATCTCTCATGTTAGCAAAAATGATACATGGATTATTGATAGTGGCTGCTCACATCATATGACTAGTGATAAAACAAAGTTTGAAGACATGGAACATTATTATGGTGGTAGTGTGAAATTTGGAAACAATGAACCTTGTTGCATAAAGGGAAAAGGGTATATCTTATTAACCAATGAACTTACATGTGACAATGCTTATTGGGTAAAAGGACTAAAAAATAATCTACTAAATGTGGCATAGTTGAATGACATTGGATTCAAGGTAGAATTCATGAATGCGAAGGCCAAACTATTGGATGGAAAAGGTAATTAGGTTGGGTCTGGAAAAGAAACAAAAGATAATCTATTCTACCTAGATCTCAGTGAAAGTTCATGTTTTACTGCTCAAGTAGAATAAATTTAGTTATAGCACAAAAGATTATGTCATGTGAACTTTGATAATTTGGTAAAGATAAGCAAAAAAAGAAGAGTAAGAGGTATTCCTAGCTTGAGGAAACCTAATATGGGTCTATGCAAAAATTGTCAACTTGGTAAGATGGGAAAAACTAGTTTCAAAAGTAAGAACTATCATTATAAAGAAGTCTTAGAGCTTTTTCATATAGACTTATGTGGACCTATTGGAATAGAGAGTTACAATGGAGATAACTTTTTTATTCTTTTTGTTGATGATTATTCTAGAATGATGACTATAATGCATTTAAAAGAAAAATCTAAACCTTTTCAAAAATTAAGTGGTATCTAGCAAGAGTAAATAAGAAAACTAGAAAGAAACTAAAATGTTTGAGATCAGACCGAGCTGATGAATTCATTTCCAATGAGTTCATTGAATTCTACATTGAAAAAGGAATTAAGAGACAAGTATCAACCCCTAGTACACCTCAGTAGAATGGTATAGCAAAAAGAAGGACAGATCCATCATGGATTGTGCAAGAATATTGACAATAGAAAAGAATGTTGCAATAAAATATTGGAAGGAAGTAATTAGTATTGTAGTACATAACTTGAAAAGAATACAGTTGAAGAAAGACTCAAATCCAACTCCTTATGAACTATGGTATGGGTACAAACCTAATTTATGCAACTTGAAAGTATTTGGTAGAAAATTTTATATCCTGAAAGAATATTACCCTCAATTGACACATGCATGTCCCCGACATGTCATCATTGGGTGTGCGCACTACCATGTGGCTCTTCCCCACTTCTCTTAGCCTTTGGGCAACTTCCTCAAGTGGGGAAGTGCTAGCCGCAGGATCTGTCCACGTGTCTGCATCTGGGTGCATCCAAGTTTTTGGTTCCATGTCATTGCACAAGTTAGGATACTCCTACAGAAGTAATGCATAAAAATGTTTGAATTTTTCTACTTATAAAATCATAGAAAGCGCACATGTGAGAATTGAAAAATTTGTAGAAAAGAGTGAAGAAGAGAGTAATAAAGAACTTGAGGATTACAGAAGATTTGTTTACTTTGAAACTAATATAGTGCCAAATCTATTTGGAATTTAGGAGGCCTCACCTCTCGAGTCCCAAAAATCTTCAAAAGCTATCAAGTTGCAACTAGTACAACCCGAGTCATAGTTTGAAGGACTCGAGTCACAATCAGAACCTATCAAGCTATTGCTAGAGCAAACCAAGTCTGATGGACCTGAGTCATAGACAATGGGACCAAAGATTAATGTAGAATATCATGAAGAGGTCAATGGAATAAGCTCCAATTCTAAAGTATCTATGTTAGCAAGATATGTCAGAAAGCATCATGCACTTGACCAAGAGATAATTCGGATGGAACAATGACAAGAAACAAATTGAAAGGTACATGTTTGCTTGCTGAATTTGAACCTAGAAATGTTTTAAATACTTTGGATAATGAAAGTTAGATTGAAGCTATGAATGAGGAAATAGAACAGATAGAGAAGAATAAGACTTGGACTCTTGTTCCTAGACCCAAAGATAAAATTGTAATTGGCACAAAGTGGGTATTCAAAAATAAGATAAATGAAGATGGAGACGTTTCCAAAAACAAAGAAAGGTTAGTTTGTAAAGGTTATTCTCAAGAAGAAGGTATTGATTATGGTGAAACTTTTTCTCTTGTTGCAAGATTAGAATGTGTTAAAACTTTACTAGGATATGTAGCTCATAGAGGATTTAAAGTCTATTAAATGGATGTAAAATCTACATTCTTGAATGGAATTCTCAATGAGGAAGTCTACATATAACAACCTAAAGGTTTTGTATATCCTATAAAAAGAGATATGGTATACAAATTCCACAAAGCATTGTATGGTCTCGAGCAAGCTCCTAGAGCCATGTATGAAAGACTTCATAACTACTTGATAAAGATTGGTTTTCAAAGAACAAATGATAATTGTATTCTATATATCAAAGAAGGACCAGAAAAGAAGATTATGTCCACAGAAATATTTGTGGATGACACTTTATTCATAGGAAATGATGACTTGTGCGAATCATTTTTAGAAGAAATGAGTAAGGAATTTGAGATGTCTATGTTTGGAGAGATAAAATTATGTGTTGGATTATAGATCTAGTAGAAGAAAGATGGTATCTACATTACTTAATCTAAATATATCAAGGAGTCACTAAAAAAGTTTGGAATGGAAGATTCAAGACTAGTTGGAACTCCTATGTCTACTAGACATAAGCTTTCCAAAAATGATGATTCCAAGGAAGTAGATCAAACCACATACAAATCAATGATTAGTAAATTGTATTATGTAGTGCATACAAGGCCTGATATTGCATTAGTAGTCAGTATAGTGACAAGATTCTTAGAAAATTCCAAAGAAAATCACATGATGTCAATCAAGAGAATCATGAGGTATCTAAAAGGTACTAAAGAATGTTTATTATGGTACATAAAAGGAGACAATTTGGATTTGAAAATATTCATAGATGTTGATTGGGTAGGAAGTGTTGATGACAGAATGAGCACTAGTGGCAGAGCATTTTTTCTTCATAAAAGGCTAGTGTTTTGGACAAGCAAGAAGCAGAATTGTATTTCTCAGTTCATAGCTGAGGTAGAATATGTGGCACCGCTAGTTAATTTTTCTAATATTGTTTGGTTCAAGTAAGTGTTGGAAGGTATGAAACATAACAAATTCAACAACACACTTGACACAATGATTTATGTGGAAAACCAATTAGGGAAAAACCACCAATAACATGCTACTCTTTTTCACTCTTTTGAAGTGATGCCCTGTGAAAGGCCAACCCTATTAAAGATTACAATGCACATTATTAAATATGACCCTATTAAAGGATTTCAATCACTCTATTAGGAGTGAGCCTTGTAAGAGGACTTTAGACCATTCACTTGGAATGTCACTTGGTTAAAGGATTTTACAAATAATTGTTAGGTCAACCTTAATCCAAAGGATTTACCCTAAAATAATACAATTATTAGAGAGTAATAGTAAAGCTTTATCTAATAACAACTTACAACTCCATTTGTAGATTACTCCTTCATTCTACTTGGCTTTCACACATTTCAGTTCGCTGCTTGTTCACCCTTCAAGAATTCATACCCTTAAGCCTTCTTGCTTTACATACCAATGCAAACTTCTTCACTTAGGCCACTTGATGAAGCAATAACCCTTGACTCCTTGTCTTCATTAGGTTCTTGCACATGTCAACCATTTCTTTTGACTAGCCATCCCTATAAATAGAGAATTAAGATTTTTTGTCATTCATTCTCCATCATCCAATTTAGGATTAGGATAGATTAGGTAGGATGCAATGAATCTACCCCTAATTCTATATCAATTCTAGAAACTTCTCATTTAATCCTCTTTGAATTCATATCAAAATAGTTTACCATGAATTTCGTGCCACCAGCTCATCAATCTTATCTTCCACCTAGTTCACAAAATCAAAGAAAATAAACTTGTTAGCTCAAATCCATCAAATTCATGATCTTTCTAATAATGTTGGTACTCAGCATTAACTTTCTTCTAATGCTTGGTACATAATGCATTGCTCAGCATCCACTAAAAAATCACTTGGCATGAACTAAATTTTACTAGTGCTCGACATTAACTAAAATGTACTCAACATCCACTATTTTCCTTGGTTTGCACTAAATGAACTTTTACTCTGCTCCAACTGATTTTCCACTTGGATTGCACTGGATTTTCTCAACACCTACTATCCATTTGGTAGAGCTTGGCAGAAAAAGTTTGATTAACTTGTTCTTTTAAACTTACTTAGTGTAGCCAACCTTTGCAACCTTAAGTAGATTGTAAATGCACTTTGATATCACTATCTTAATTGATTCTTGTATTCCTTATTATATCATAACTCAACCTTTCCTCTAGGTTTTTCTGTTACATATTTTTGATCAAATCCTCTTTATCAATCAAACAAGTGATTGCACTTAAATCATATAAGCAGTTGTCTTACCAGCAAAAAGTAGGTTTGACATCAATGATAAAACAATGATTGAAACACATATATCATACTTGTATCAATCTATTTTCATAAGTCTCCCTCTTTCAATAATATCCCTCTTTGGCATTGATGGAAAAACAAACTGATAAACCAAATGAACTAGGTTAAAATTTCTCCCTCTATCAGCAATTGTCATCTTCTAAATAGGTTACAAAATTCTATTCTGTCATGATCAACAGATAGTCAGACAATCAATTCATCTGTATGACTCCCTCTTAATTACTTCTTATATCTATGTTATACAATTATCTCCCTCTTGCTAAGTAGATTTTATCAGCAAATACACTTTCTTTCTATCAGCATTTCTCCCTCATACTGTATTCCTGATGAGTAACTATCTCCCTCTTTGACAAAAATGCCAAAGACTTGCCATCTTAACATGTAGATATGAACTTCTTTAGTTTCTTCTATGTCACCTTTCTTGTGACTAATTTTTAGGTTCAGTTCTTTGATTACTTTAGGCAGCTCCTAAAGTAAGTCCACTACGTCAATTTGTAACACACGACACTTAGCTTGTTTGATGCAAGGCACTCCATTTCTTACTTAGAGAGCCTATGACAGGGGTATCACCCCTAGTTTACCTCTTAGATACTCATGAGCATCCTTAGGTTGTGCTTTTGTGAAGATGTTAGAAATTTTCTCTTTTGTGTTAACATATTCCATCCTCACCTCTTTGTCTTCAACTAATTCTCTCAAGTAATGATACTTGTCTGCAATATGCTTAGTCTTTGTGTACATCACCAGATTCTTTGATATGTTTATAGCATGTGTATTGTCACAATAAAGTATCATTGGTTCTATGATATCTTCCTTCATGCCTTTGAGTAGTTGTTTGATCCATAAAATGTTTGTACAATTTATAGCAACAACAACATATTTAGTGTTAGCAATAGATTGTGAAGTGTAGTTTTGATTCTTGTTTATCCATGTAACTAGCCTCTTGCCTAAGAAAAATGCTCCTCCACTGGTGCTTTTTTTTTCCATCAAAGTTTCTCACCCAATCAACATCAGTATAGGCTCTTAATTCAAATTTCTCTTTTTTCTTATAGTATAGACCATGTTCCTTTTATCCTTTCAGATATCTCGTTATTCTATTTATAGCCATCAAATGATTCTCCCTAGGATTAGCAAAGAATCTTGCAACTACCCTATAGATAATGCAATGTCAAGTCTGCTATGTACTACATATGATAATTTTCCAATCATAGACCTATACAATGTTTGATTCACCTCAGTTCAATCATCATTCTTTGAAAATTTAAGTCATGTCACCATAGGTGTACTTACTGCTTTGGAATCCTCCAATCCAAAAGATTTTAGTATCTCCTTGACATACTTGGACTGAGTGATGTATATATCATATTTCATTTGATATATTTTAAAACCAACAAAGAAGTTGATCTCCCCAAACATAGACATTTTAAATTCTTGCTTCATTTCATTTGCAAAATCCTTACATAAAGCATCTTGACCTCCAAATATGATATCATCAACAAAAATTTCAAATAAAAAAATACTTTTGTCTTTCTCTATCTTCATGTACAAATTTTTGTTATCATCAGTCTTTTCAAATCCAATCTTCACAAGATACTTATGAAGTCTCTTATACCATGCTCTTGGTGCTTGTTTCAAACCATATAGAGCTTTGTGTAATCTACATACCATATTCCTATTTTTGACATTAACAAATCCTTTTGGCTACTCTATGTAAACTTTTCCTCTAATATGCAATTCATAAATGCAGATTTAACATCCATTTGATAAAATTTCAAATCTTTGTATGCAAAATAAGAAAGCAAAGTTCTTACTCCTTCCAATCTAGCAATAGGAGAAAAAATTTCTCCATAGTCAATTCTTTCTTCTTGTGTATAAACTTTGCAAACTAATCCTGCCTTATTCCTTGTGACTTCACCATTTTCATCTAGCTTGTCTCTGAATACCCACTAGGTACCAATCACATTTTTGTCTTTTGGTCTAGGAACTAGAGTCCATGTTTTATTTTTCTCAATTTGTTCAATCTCTTCTTCCATGGCTTTACTCTAGTCCACATCTTCCAAGGCATCTTTCACTATTTTAGGTTTTTTCATGCTCAGGAAACATGTATCATTTCTCATTTTCTTAATTTTCATTGGTCTAGTAGTTTTATCTCCAATAATTTGTGTAGCAAGATGATGTCTCTTGACATATTTGGACAATCATGGTTCAGCTCTAGTTTCTTCATTTGGTCTTTCAACTTCAGAGTCACTATGTACATCTTTGTCAAGTAGCTCAACATCTCTCTCATGTACACTAATCTCAACATTAGAATGTACCTCAACTTTATTATGTAACTCAGTATCTGAATGTGGCTTGATTCCTAAATGTAACTCGGCATTCATAGTATGTAACTCAACAATCACTAAAACTTGTTGTTGGTTTGCAGCATCTTCTTCAATAGCCATACTTCATAAAAGTATACAAATTATTTGTATTCTTCTTGTTCTTTTATAGGTTTAGCCTCACATACTTCTATATATTGATCAAAGTTTACATTTGCACTTTCCACAACTTTGTTAGTGTTAGTATTTAAACACTTGTAAGCTTTACTTCTTGTGGAATAGCCTAGGAATATACCTTCTTCACTTTTTTCATCTAGTTTACTATTCATGAAGTCATTGAGAATATATAATTTTCTTCCAAATATCTTAAAATATTTTACATTTTGCGAGTATCCATACAATATTTCAAAAGCTTTTGAAAGAGTACATTTCTTGACTTGTACATAGTTCAAGGTATAGATAGTTATAATTATAGCTTCTCTCCAATATTTCAAAGCAAAAAATTTCTGCATCATGAGTGTCCTAGAAGAGTCCATTATAGACATGTTCCTCCTTTTAGGAAATCCATTTTGTGGAGGGGTTCTAGGAGCAAATGTCTATCTTTTGATACCTCTATCATTATAGAACATCTGAAATTCATTTGATGTAAATTCTTCTACTTTGATAGATCTCAAACATTTTAAAATTTTACCTATTTCTTTCTCAACTCTTGCTAAGTACCACTTAAACATTTGGAAAGCATCATATTTCTATTTTAGAAACATAAATATCATCATTCTAGAATAATCATCAACAAATAACATAATGTACTTATCTCCTTCATAGCTTTGCACTTCAATTGGTCCTCACAATTAGTATGAACAATCTCTAGTATTTATTTAGAGGTATGAGTTTTAATTTTAAAATTTGACTTTGTCATTTTGTGTAACTAACATTGTTTGCACATTATATTATCAGGCTTCTTCAACTTAGGAGAACCTATAACTTTTCTCATGTTACTGATACTAACCAAGTTATCAAAATTAACATGACATAACCTTTTGTGTCATAGCCACACATCATAAAATTTTACAACAAGACAAGTAGCATCCTCTATGTCAAAGTAGAATAGATTACTCCTAGTCTGATCACCCTTTCAAATCAGTTTTCCATCGATATCATATATTTTAGCAATCTTGTTTTCAAACACAACCTTACATTCTGAATTGTTCAATTGTGACACACTCAATAGATTATAGTTAATTCCTTCAACATAGTATGCATTGTCACATAAGATCTTATATGTGTGTTTGATGGAACCTTTTCTTTTTATCAAGCATTGTGCATCATTACCAAATATTACACTATTTCCATAATAACAATTCAAGGTAGTGAACTTACTTTTGTCTTCGTTCATGTGATGTGAACAGCCAATGTCAATGAACCACTTGTCATTCTTGTTCACACAAGTCACAAGTGCAGTTGCCTCATCTTCATCAGATTCATCTTTCATTGCAACATACACAACTTTATCATCATGTTCATCAGATCCATCTCATGTTTCCTCTTCAGCAATGTAGCGAAACTTTTTTCCTTTGTCTTTGTAATCCTTGTTATCTTCATCTCTTCTACTTGTGTACTTGTCACCACCTCTATAGTTCTTCTCTAGACATCTATCAACAATATGACTAACCTCATTACAATTGAAACAAATTATAGGTAATTTACCTTTGAACTTGCCTTTACCTCTATGGAATCTTCTTGTTAGTAGTGTGTCAAGGTTATCTACATCCTCCTTGTCTATATAATTGTCACTAGACACATTCTTTATCTTTTTCTTCTTCTTCTTCTCATCGAATTCCTTCAATAATAGCTTAGCTTTGAAATCAAATTCAATATTCTCAGGCTTGTAATTATCAAAGTTAGATAGCTCAAAAGCACTGATCCTACCTACTAGACCTTAAAGAGATATATTATTCCCTGGGATACATCTCAATTCTTGTATTGTAGAAACTCTAACAACATATATAGGTAGTAGTGTTCTTAAAACTTTGCTTAATACACTATCATCATCTATTTTACCATTAGCTCCTCTTATTGCATTAACAACATCTTTTATTGTTGAGCAATATTGAGCAATATTTTCACCTTCTTGCATTCTCATATCATAAAACTTACCTCTAAGACTTTCAACTTTGGCTCTTAGAACATTGGTGTCTCCTCCATAGATAGTGGTTAATGCATCCCACATTTTCCTTACACTATTAAGATTTTTGATATCATAAAATTTAGCGTATCTTAGGGTAGAGGTAATCTCCAACATTTCCTAGTTGTGTTGTTTCTTCTTTTTCATATCCTTGGTAGTTAGGGCTCTAGTAGGATCAACATGCTTAGTAGTGATGGTAGATTGTGCATGATCTCAAAGTCCTCCAAGGTGTAGCTTCATCAAACTTTTCCATGCAGCAAAGTTATCACTATTAATCTGTGGTACTTCTCTTTTTCACATCTTAATCTTTGTGCTTCTAGTACCTTCAAACTAGTTCTCTTAATTAGATGGCTCTAATACCAATTGTTGGAATTCTTTAGAATAGCTAAGAGGGGGGTGTGAATTGGTTATCCAAAGTTCATATGTACAAATAAAACTTTTCACATCTTAGTGAACCCATAAAACATTTATCATTATGCATGCATCCATAAGATTATGCTATCACTTAAAACTTGTAGGTTACTATCAAATCTATTTGCAAAAATGTAAACATGAAACATAATAGATTCAACAACACACTTGACACAATGATTTATGTGAAAACCCAATTTGGGAAAAACCACCAAAAACATGCTACTCTTTTTCACTCTTCTAAAATGATACCTTGTGAAAGGCCAACCCTGTTAAAGGTTACAATGTACACTATTAAATGTGACCCTATTTAAAGTTTTGAATCACCCTTTTAGGAGTGAGCCTTGTTAGAAGACTTTAGACAATGTACTTGGAGTGCCACCTAGTTAAAGGATTTTACAAATGACTATTAGGTCAACCTTAATCAAAAGGATTTACCCTAGACTAATACAATTATTAAAGAGTAACAGTAAGGCTTGATCTGATAACAACTTACAACTCCATTTATAGATTACAGATCACTATTTCAGTCCTCCATTTTGCTCGGCTTTCATGCATTTCAATTTTGATATTTTGTTTACCCTTAAAGAATTCATACCTTTAAGCCTTCTTACTTTACATACCAATATAGACTTTTTCACTTAGGTCACTTGATGAAGCAATATCCCTTGACTCCTTGTCTTTATTAGGTTCTCACACATGACAACCATTGCTTCTGACTAGCCATCCCTATAAATAGAGAATTATGATCTGTTGTCATTCATTCTACATCATCCAATTTAGGGTTAGGATAGTTTAGTTAGGATGAAATGAATCTACCCTTAATTCCATATCATTTCTAGAAACTTCTCCTTCAATCATCTTTGAATTCATTGTTGTCACTTAGGCTTGCACCCTTGTCCAAGGCCTATGCGCGAGGACAACCTAGTGAAACATGGAAACAACCTCCAAGCTGTGGGACTTGAACTGTGAGGTTGAGTCTCCGGAGAAGGCCAGCTTCCTCTTACTATCAGGGCGCACCTAACTACTCTTGGAAGGAAAAGGGGAAGGAGGAGATGCAGAAAACAACTCTACTCTACCTAAACTACGGAGGTGACGCACCAAAATATAGTGTTCAGACCATTTCTTCCCATATATGCACTATTGAACCAAAATGAAACTAAGGATATATACATACAGGCTTGTTTTGATCTAATAACCTCATGCAGATCAAGAAGCACAACTAAATAATACAAGGAAAGAGGAATCTCACTATATTATCCAGTAGGCAAGAAATAGATACAGTATGCAGGTTACAGATCTCAACAATACACCAATGAGAGGCAAAAGGGATGCACAAAAACATCAATGGCTAAAAGGGATAAAATAGAGAATCATTCGGTTCAAAGCCACAGGGAATGTTACACTGAGAGTTGTAGAGCAATATCAGAGAAATCAAAAAGAGTCGACCCTTGGAAAAGATTACAAAATTGCCTTTATAGTTCGAGCATAACTGAGGGAAATGATCCTGTATTAACTGCTTCAACTACTGCCATTGAACCCCAAAATATCTGATCAAAGATCACACTCGAGTATGGTTCTGAAGTACAAAATCAGATTTTTGACTGAAGGAATGCCTCGAGTAGACAGAAGCGGCACCAATGAATGATCCTAACACAGTAGATAGATCGGCTGAGATGGTGGAGTGTTTCCCTATGCCTTGTGTTCATTTTAGGTAGGTCAGAATTGATCGTGAAGATCAGATCGTAAGATAACCTTGATCACCTTTGCTTCCTGGTTCATGAATCAATAGGGTTCAAACAGGCTATACGAGCCAGCTGGGTCATGCGGGCCAATTACCTTTCTTCGTTCTGCCACTTGGGGAAGTCTTTATGGTTGACCTTTCGTCATCAGACTAACCATGCCACCCTTGCAGATATTCATATTAACTATGACGATTACATTAACTGCCAGCCACCGATCGTCAACAAGGCGTTGTGTCGCCAACATAAACCTCGAGTGACTTACCCATAGCAAGGTGGGGATGACCATCGATCAGCCTAGATCCGACGATCATGAAGACTCGTCATACTCCATACTATCCTTACCCCGGGCCCATCATATTTGGCACCACCTCTGTAACTACTGTCATATCCAACCGACAACTGGCAATACCTCAGTGATCGCACCCTGGCAAGACCTGGCCCCACTGACACATGGTGACCTGTCGCTATGTCGCTATAGTAAAGGTCACACATTTTCACCATGGCGATATGGTGACAGTCATTGATCCCTGTAGATCTGACGATCGTAAAGACTCGCCTCTTGACTGTGTTGGCTGAACTAAAGATCTGGTGCACGTGGCTCCCTCTGATTCGTCACTGTGACACCAGACCTTGTAGCTCGCCAAACCTTGTCACCGAACATGCTGACTCACCGTCGTCGGCACATCTTTTTCAACGGGCGCTATGTCACCATGGAAATTTTTGGGCCAACGCGTGATAGCGACATAGTGCCTACGGCACCGCAAAAAATTTCTGACCCGCACCATCCTCTGCCCTACAAGCTGGACCCACCGGACACATGGCGCCCTGTCGCTATGTCACTATAGTAACCCTCACACAACTTCATCATAGCGAGATGGCAACGACCATTGATCAGCCCTAATCTGACAGCGGAGAACTTGCGAGGCATAAAAATATCATAAGGTTCAAAACTTAGGTAATTTTGATATCTTCGTGGGTATTAAAATATTAGTAATTGGGGAGGTGACCGTTGGGCGGGGTAACATTCAAATTTTGAAACTTGGCGGGGCAAACAAAATGTTGTAACATTCTGGTGACTCACAGGGGGCATGAGCCTGCTTGATGCATAAGACCAGTGCCTGTAAACAATCCATTGGGCTATGGAGTCAAAAATGGGTCTGCAAGGTACAAATCTAAGAACTGCAAAACCCTAACCCTTTTTTGCAAGGAAATCAAAACATTAAAAACCCTAGATTTTCCTTTGTAACTGAAGCAAAACAAAACTTCCTCTACAACCTAAGACTGTCAAAACTTCAGAAGCTGGCAACTCAAAAGGAGAACCCTGTGCATGCGCACTTCTTGAAAGGCAAGAAATAAAAAAAAGGAACTAGACTAACTATGTACCTGGATTCACAATCTTCATCAGAAGCAAGCTTTAAGATAAATCCCATTGACTGGGATGGGCAGAACTTCACCGTTGGGTGTGCTCTGTTGGAATGCATTAGCCTGTTTGCAACTGGCAATTAGGTAAGGGCCACTCCACAATGCATCAAACTTAGAATGTCTTCCTGGTTTTGCCCTATCAGCATCCCATTTCAGAACTAGATCCCCCTCTTTGAAAGTCCTGTCCCTGGCCCTCCTCTCAAAATTCCTTTTCACCTGTTGCTGATGCAACTCCAGGGTCTTCATAGCTTTATCCCTTTTTTCTTCTAGCTCCATCAGCTCTACCATTCTTACTAACATGGCACTATCTTCAATCAATTCCAGCTGATGAGCCAACTCCAAGGAAGGGAATTCTAGTGAAATTGGGAGTCTAGCCTCCCTACCATATACCAGCACAAAAGGTGAATTCCCAATAGATCTCTTGGGCGTTATCCTATCAGCCCATAGAGCAGTTCTTAATTTCTTATGCCCAACCCTCTGATTGTCTTCTATTGTCCTCTTCGTGATTCTGATCAGATTCTTGTTGGAAGACTCAGCCAAACCATTGCCCTGGGGATAATAATTTGATGATGTGCTTAGGTAGATATTGTGATTCATTTCCCATGCACAAATTTGGGTTCCAACAAAAGATTTAGCATTATCCGAGATGATATTAGAAGGAGCACCAAACCTAGATACAATCCCATCGAGGAACTCAAACACTGATGGTTTTGTGGCATCCTTCAAGGCAACTGCCTCTGTCCATCTAGTGAAATAATCAGTAGCAACCAAAATCCATTTAAAACCTATACTAGATGGAGGGTTAATAGGGCCTATAAAATCCAACCCCCACTGGGTAAAGGGCTGATCCACCTTAATAGGATGAAGGGGGAGAGCTGCAAACCTTTGTTTGCCTAAAAAGAAAGCACATTTCTCACATTTCCTCACATACCTATAACAATCATGGAATAGAGATGGCCAATAATAACCAGCCCTCATGATCTTCATGGCAATTTTTCTTGCAGAGAAGTGGCCGCCATCAAGGCCATCATGAAGTTCTTTAATCATTCTCTCAGCTTGATCCTCTTCAATGCATCTCAACAGGGTCCCATTAAAATCCCTCCTGAATAAGATACTATCAATCACAACGTAGGGAATGGAATGCAGTCTATATTGTCTCCTTTTAGCTCTGTCCAATCCCTGAGGGTATCCATCCCCTGATAAGAAGCTCTTCATATTATTTATCCAGCTCTTTGGGCCGTTAACATCTCCTTCCTCCTGCTGCTCTGTTAATACCATAGCGGCCTCTTCATCAAAATCCTGACCTGATAACATTTCTTTGCACAATCCTCTCCCTCTTACTAACTTGGTAATCTGAATATCAGCATCATATTCCATTACCCTAGTGATCCATCTAGCTCTCTTTTTGCTGATATCCTTGCTTAACAGAAAATCTTTTACACTAGCATGGGGCACCAACAAATGGATCCTATTGTGGGATAAGAGGTGCTTGAATTTCTTCAAGGCTCTGATGACTGTAAGGGCTTGCTTCTCAATGAAGCTATACTTATCTTCATATTCTTTGAGCCCCTCACTAAAGAAAGCTATGGGCTGCTCCTCACCCTTGCCATTTGTTTGAGTCAAGACAGCAGAGATACTCGACTCACCACCTAAAGTGTAGAGGATAAAATCTTTCTCAAAATTTGGGTTCATGAGAGTAGGGGCTGAGGCTATGGTTGTCTTGGTCTCTTCAAAACTCTCCTTCCCCTCCTTGGTCCATGAGAAAACCATATCTTTCTTAAGCATTGATGTAAGAGGTTTCACCATGGTAGCAAGATTAGGGATAAACCTTCTCACAAAGTTTATTCTACCAAGGAAACCTTGCAGCCCCTTCTTGTGTTTAGGAAGACGAAGGGCAAGTATTGCCTTTGTTCTTTCTGGATCAATGGTTGGACCATGCTTTGATACAATGTGTCCCAATAATTTTCCTTGGCTTGTAGCAAAGACACACTTGGCTGGGTTGAGGGAAACCCCAAACTCTCTACATCTTAGAAATACCTGCCTTAGATGATCAAAATGATCTTCTACATCTTTTGAATATACATTTATATCATCAAGGTATACTAAGACAAACTTATCAATTAATTTTTTGAAGGCCATCTCCATTGCCTTCTGAAATGTGGTGCCTGCAATTGCTAGTCCAAATGGCATCTTGTAGTAAGCATAGGTGCCCCATTTAGTAGTAAATCTTCTTTTATGTCTATCAGATTCTTTAACCAGCACTTGGTTGTAACCAGAGAATCCATCAAGAAAAGAGAATCTCCTTGACCCACTGACCTTGGATAGAATTTGCTCCATGGAAGGGAGAGGATGGTGATCTTTAAGAGAAGCTTGATTAAGATCCCTAAAGTCCACACACAATCTGATTTCCCCATTCTTCTTCCTTACAGGGACAAGGTTAGCTACCCATGATGAGTGTTTGACAGGAAATATTATATTGGCCTCTATCAACTTGGATAATTCTTTTCTCATTAGGGGCTCAATCTTAGGATTCACTGGCCTCTATTTTTGCCTTACTGGTTTGGCCTTATCAACTAGATCTATGGTATGCTGAAACAAACTAGGATAAAAACCTTTTAAGTCATCATACGTCCAAGAAAATACATCATTAAATTCTTGACATAAATGAATGAAGTTTTCTTGCTCGGTTTCAGAACATACCTTCCCCATATTCAGAGATTTTCCATCAGTAATTGTAACTAGGGCATAATCATCCTTTTGTGCAAGTAGATTCATTCCTTTGCCTCTTGTTTGATCATCAGGATTAAAAACACTCTCCAAAGTAATGAGACCCTTGGGAAACTTGTTAGAACTAAGGTGAATGATCTGATCACCATACTGATCTTGCAGCCTTGACTAGTTTCTATCTGAGAATTTTGCCTCATTCTGCAAGAAACTCACAATTTTCTCATCGGAGTCAAACACTTGCCAATGAGTGTTGTTGTCAGGGATGGAAAGCCTCACTACCACCCTAATTTGTTGCTTCTTCTCCTCCTCAAGATTCCCTAGTACATCATAAGTTGCACCCACCGCTGCAAGTCTATCAGCATGTTTATTTTCTTTCCTAGGAATGCTCTAAATATTAAATGCATTGAAACCCTCAAGCAAATCCTAGACTTTGTGTTTGTAAGACTTTAGCAGGCCATTTTTGGTGATATTCTGGCCTCTGACCTAATTCACTACCAAGTCACTGTCTCCATATACTTTCAAGGCTTGGATTCCCCTCTTTTGGGCAAGTAAGAGACCTTGAATCAAGGATTCATACTCGGCCACATTATTGGTGCAACTGAATTGGAGCCTGAAGGAGAAGTAGTATCTTATTTGTGTAGGAGAGACCAACATAACACTGGCCCCTAATCCATTTCTATTCCTTGAGCCATCAAAGTACATACTCCATATTTCGTGCATATCATCATTAGTCCCAACAAGATCAGGGACTTGAGCCTCTTTCTCTATTATGCAATATGTACTAAGGCCTATCTCAAGAATTTCTGACATAGGCTCAAACTGATATGCATTTGCCCACTCATCCAAGAAGAAATCAGGAATCTTTGCTATGGAAGTGACAGGCTCATTTACTATGTCATTTTCATCCATCTCTAGAATAGGGCAATTCATATTGATGAAGTTGGGAGTGTAAGATTCAGTGTGATGAAGGGCTTGAGGTTCTAATCTAATTGAGGCATTGGCTCCATATCTGGTCTTAAATGACATATATGACCAATCAGCAGATATGAATCCACCAATCTGAGTAGTTAAGTCTCTTGAAAGACAGATGGAAAAATAGGGCTTGACTTCAGCAACAGATATGTCTTGAATCACAGTGCAACTGGGGCATGCATGTAGGGCCATCTCTAAATTCCTAAGGATACCTATGGTTTTAACAGTACTACCATCTAGTTGTAACACATCCCTAACAATGGGCTCATATTTCATCCCTAAAGCATCAGCAACACACCTAGGCATTACTGAGCTACTAGCCCCTGAATCTATCATGCAATTATGGACTAATTTGCCTCCTATAATTAGGGAAACATAGAATGGGGGAGGTCTAACCCTTTTATTTGTCTCCACATCCCCTGCTAGTTGTACTAGACTTGTGGCATTCTCCATGATAGATGGCTGATCCTTGAGTTCAATCTTCTCTAATTCTTGCTGCAGTATCCTCTTCTGCATTGGTATGGTAGCAACAGTATCCCACATAGAGATATTCACAATGGTTTTCTTCATTTGCTCTACCACACTAAAAGGTGCATTAGGAACTTTGGTAGAAACTTTGGGAGCTGCACTTATAAGAGGTTGAGGTGGGGCAACATAAGGATCTCCTGCATCTTTCTTTCTTTGATCTTGCTCTTGCTGTTGTGAAGTACTTGCTTGTTCATTTGCTGCTTGTATATGAGGTGTAGCACTCGAAGTTGAGGCCTGCTTAGGAGAAAGAGGGGCAGCATATTCCATAGCTCTCTTCTTGATCCTTATGTTATGAGCAACAGAATCCTAGTTTATATTACAATGCTCCCCATCCTGATGATTCATGAAAGAGAAATCATCACGTCCTTGAATATATGATGCCTCCTTGGGATGATCCTACTCATATGATTTCTTTGCTGCAGGTTCTTGGATAGTTAGCGCCATATAAGATTCTGCCTTGTAGCACATGCAATAGGTATAAGAATAGTTGCAAGAAGGGCAGAAATCTTGAGCTTGGGCCAAGTTATTTTGAGGGACTATGGCTCTGTTCTGATTTGAGCTTGAAGCAGAAGCATGACTATTTTTCCTACCCTAATCAAAGGAGCTATTCCACTGATTAGGAAGCCTACCACCACTTGGAGCTTGATATTGCAGTTGGGGAGGCTTGCCACTTTGAGCTTGCTACCTTTCTAAGGCCACCACCTTGTTACTCATCTTTTGTATCATAGAGAGACTATCCTCTAATCTCTTCCCCTGGTCCTTCAACTCCCTCCCCTACTCTTGCAATTTTTTATCCAGGGTGTTCTCTCTTTTATCTGTATTCAACACTAGACCTTGGAGCATTTCTTTGAGCTCATCTATCCCATTTGAGTATGTAGAAGCTCGAGGGACTGGAGTAAGGGTTTGTGATGTAGAAGTTGTAGGAAGAGGGGCCATTACTGGTTGGTGGTTAGGAACATCAGGAAAGAAAGGCATAGGGGGCCTTGGAGCCAATTTTCCTCCTTGTATTAGGATGTTCTCAGCTTTTATGGCTATCTCATAAGCATTAGGCAAGGTATCCCCTCCCATAGTTTGCATTGTAGTGGCAATATCATTGTCAAAAGCTCTAAGGTAATGCAAGAAGGCATTACCAGGGGTAGGTTTCACTGCAGTAGGTATTCTATCCCATGTCTTTTGGAATCTATAATTAAAATCAGTCATACACTCATGGGGGGCTCTTTTTATTGTAGTCAGATGTTCTAATAGTGACAAATGGTCACTCTTATCCTCAAAATGTTTACATAATCCTGCTCCTAGTTCATCCCAATTAGTTATAGAACCATGAGCTAAGCCCCTATACCACTGTAATGCTTTTCCTTTTAAAGATGAGGCTAGAAGTCTGATAGCAACATCATCCTCTGTAATACCATGAATATTACAAACATTTGCTACTTATTGGATATGCTCTAAAGGGGAGATAGAAGTCTCACCAGTAAAATCAGGTATTCTTTTTAGTGCAGATACTGGTATATCATGTCTTTGGGCTAACAATAGAGGACTTCCACCATTAAAGGTGGCAAAAGCATGAACTCTTGGTTGTGCCATATAAACAAGTGTTCTATTAATAAGCGTTGATGGCAATCTAGGCTGAGTTCGAGTAGTAGCAGGAGTAGAGGCGGACCTTATAGGTATATTAACTGTTTCTTCAGCCCTAACTCGTGATAATGAAATTCTAGTCCTCCTTCTTCTAGGAATTGAAAGGGAAAGCTCTTGATATTGAAATTTACCTCTAGAAGATGCCCTTGTTTCAGCTCTGGGCATGAATCACTGCAACTTTGGCCTGGAACCAGGTTTTTTGATGTTCAAAGTCACCAATTACTTTGAAGGACCAACCTCTTGAAGGCTTGAATACTGAAGCCAGCACTACCTCTTCAGTATTAATCTTTGAAATTCTTCCTTCTTTGACACCAGTAAATTTAAATCTTCAATAGGATTGTCCCACCGGGCATGCCAAAAACTATTGTCACTTAGGTTTGCACCCTTGTCCAAGGCCTATGTGCAAGGACAACCTAGTGAAACATGGAAACAACCTCCAAGCTGTGGGACTTGCACTGCGAGGTTGAGTCTCCAGAGAAGGCCGGCTTCCTCTTACTATCAGTGAGCACCTAACTACTCTCGAAAGGAAAAGGGGAAGGAGGAGATGTTGAAAACAACTCTACTCTACCTAAACTATGGAGGTGATGCACCAAAATAGAGTGTTCAGACCATTTCTGCCCATATATGCACTATTGAACCAGAATGAAACTAAGGATATATATATATATACAAGCTTGTTTTGATCTAATAACCTCATGCAAATCAAGAAGCATAATTGAATAACACAAGGAAAGAGGAATCTCACTTATATATTATCCAGTAGGCAAGAAACAGATACAGTATGCAGGTTACAGATCTCAACAATACACCAATGAGAGGCAAAAGGGATGCACAAACACATCAATGGATGAAAGGGATAAAACAAAGAATCATTCGGTTCAAAGGCATAGGGAATGTTACACTGAGAGTTGCAGAGCAATATCAGAGAAATCAAAAAGAGTCGACCCTTGGAAAAGATTACAAAATTGCCTTTATAGTTTGAGCATAACTGAGGGAAATGATCCTGTATTAACTGCTTCAACTACTGCCATTGAACCCCAAAATATCTAATCAAAGATCACACTCGAGTATGGTTTTAAAGTACAAAATCAAATTTTTGACTGAAGGAACACCTCGAGTAGACAGAAGCGGCACCAATGAATGATCCTGACATAGTAGATAGATCGGCTGAGATGGTGGAGTGTTTCCCTATGCCTTGCGTTCATTTTAGGTAGGTCAGAATTGATCGTGAAGATCAGATCGTAAGATAAGCTTGATCACCTTTGCTTCCTGGTTCATGAATCAATAGGGTGGAAGCAAGTCAAACAAGCTATACGAGCCAGCTGGGTCATGCGAGCCAATTACCTTTCTTCGTTCTGCCACTTGGGGAAGTCTTCATGGTTGACCTTTCATCATCAGAATAACCGTGCCACCCTTACAGATATTCATATTAACTATGACGATTACATTAACTACCAGCCACCGATCATCCTTTCTAACCAGACCAGCGAGACATGCGTCAACAAGGCATTGTTTCACCAACATAAACCTCGAGTGACTTACCCATAGCGAGGTGGCGACAACCATCGATCAGCCTAGATCGGACGATCATGAAGGCTCATCATACTCCATACTATCCTTACCCCGGGCCCATCATATTTGGCGCCACCTCTGCAACTACTGTTGTATCCAACCGACACCTGGCAATACCTCAGTGACTGCACCTTAGTGAGACCTGGCCCCACTGACATGTGGCAACCTGTCGCTACGTCGCTATAGTAAAGGTCGCACATTTTCATGATGGCGATATGGTGACAGTCGTTGATCCCTATAGATCTAACGATCGTAAAGACTCGCCTCTTGACTGTGCTGGCTGAACTGAAGATCTGGCGCACGTGGCTCCCTCTGATTCACCGCCGTGACACCGAACTCTGCCAACTGGGCAGATGAAGTACTTGTCGTAATCCAACTGCTTGCTTGAAACCTCGCCACTATCTTCTCTGACCCGCCAAACCTTGTTGCCGAACATGTTGACTCACCATCGTCGGCACATCTTTTCCGACGAGCACTATGTCGCCATGGAAATTTTTGGGCCAACACATGATAGCGACATAGTGCCTACGGTGCCACAAAACATTTTTGACCCACGCCATCCTTTGCCCTGCAAGCTGGACCCACCGAACACGCGGCACCCTATCGCCACGTCGCTATAGTAACCCTCGCACAACTTCATCATAGTGAGATGGTGACAACCATTGATCGGCCCTGATCTAACGGCAGAGAACTTGCGAGGCATAAAAATATCATAAGGTTTGGAACTTAGGTAATTTTGATATCTTCGTGGGTATTAAAATATTAGTAATTGGGGAGGTGACCGTTGGGCGAGGTAACATTCAAATTTTGAAACTTGGCAGGGCAAACAAAATGTGGAAACATTCACCTCAAAATGGCTTACCATAAATTCTCTACCACCAGCTCATCAATCGTATCTTCCACCAAGTTTACAAAATCCAAGACAAGCTTGTTAGTTCAAATCCATCAAATTCATGATCTTTCTAATAATTCTAGCACTTTGCATTAACTTACTTTTGATGCTCAGCACATAATGCATTGCACAACATCCACTAAAAAAATCACTTGGCATGAATTAAATTTTACTAGTGCTCGGCATTAACTAAACTTTACTCAACATCCACTATTTCTCTTGGCTTGCACTAAAATGAACTTTTACTCAGCTCCAACTAATTTTCTACTTGGCTTGCACTGGCTTTGCTCAACACCTACTATCCATTCGGTCAAGCTTGGTAGAAAAACTTTGTTTAACTTATTCTTCTAAAATTTCTTAGTGTAGCCAACCTTTGCAACCTTAAGTAGATTGTTAATGCACTGTGATATCATTATCTTATTTGATTATTGTACTCTTTTGTATATCATAACTCAACATTTCCTCTAGGTGCTTTTGTCACATCTTTTTGATCAAATCCTCTTCCTTAATCAAGCAAGTTATAGTACTTAAATCATATAAGTAGTTGTCTTACCAACAAAAAGTAGGTTTGACATCAATGACAAAAAAATCATTGAAACACATTTATCATACTTGTATCAATCTATTTTCAACATTCTTCCTCTTTCAATAATATTATAGAAATTTTCTTAAAAGGGAAAGTTTATTCATTCATCAAAAAAAAAAGATGTCAAAGAGGGAAAATGAACTTAGTTTGATATAAGAGATAGAGTTTTGCTAATAGAGGGAGAAACTAAAAGAAGAGGGAGTTAATACTAATAGAGGGAGTTCTCATAGATGAGAATCAAAATGAAACTAAGGATATGTTCCTTATTTAATTCTTGCTCTAGAATTTCATTACATTATGACATGTTGTGTTGCCATCAATTCTAGAGAGCAAAATTGATGGAAACAATTGATTAATCATGTATTGTCTTTAATGTTACACAAAATGTCATATCATTTCCAATCAATGTATGTTGAGCTCACTCAGGCATTGAAGATATTTTCATGTGTCTATCAAGCATTCCAAAGTTTTCCTAGTTTAGAAGACAATGTCTACTGAGTTCACTTAGGCAACAAAGGAAAGTTTGTAGAAGTTGAGTGTTAACCAAGCTCACTCAGTTAATGAAAGAAAAGTTGGATGGAACCAATGTTAACCTAACTCACTTGACTATCAAAGGACATTTTTTAATATGTAGTGTTAACTAAGTTCACTTGGTTAACATAGAAAAAACACTTTGAGTTAGTATCTACTGAGCAAGGTTGGCTAATGAAGGATTTTCTTATTTTGGCATATTGAGTTCAATTGAATTGTGTTGGTTCTATCTAACTGAGAAGATGAATATTAATTATTCTAAGTTGTCTTCAAGCTAACTTGACAATGTAGAAGATATAAATACAAGGTCAAGTTGAGGATTGAATATGTGGAACATAATTGAAGATTTGATGATGCTTAGTGGAAGCGAATTAGAAGGATAAGTAGAATATCCTTGTTGAGATACAAAGATACGTTTGATTAGGAAGGATCAAGTATACAAGCCATAATTGAGATATGTAATCAAAAAATCAATTGCATCATAAATTAGGTCATCCCATTGTTACATTCTAACCATTGTAGCAGTGATCTAAATCTCTTAACAGAGTTGGCCTAATAGCTATTTGTAAATCCTCTAACTAGGTGGCATTTCTATTGAAGTGACTAAAGACCTTTAACAAGGCCATTCCTAATAGGGTGATTAAATCCTCTAATAGGGTCACACTTAATAGTGTATTTTGTAACCTTTAATAGGGTTGGCTCCTAACAAAGCTCACTTCATAAGAGCGAAAATTAGTAGCTAGTTGCCATTGGTGGTTTTTCCCAAATTGGGTTTCCACGTTAAATCCTTAGTGTTAATTGTGTTTATGATATTTCCTTTATGTGTATGCAAATAAGTTAAAGTAAGATTAACCATAGATAATATCTTAAGATTTTTGTGTTTAGCATTTGCCAAGTTATTTCAGTGTTTACCAAGTTACAACATTTTTCCTATGTGTTTTTCGAGTTATAACAAAGTTCAATTTACATAGAGTTTTGGCTTGTATTGACATCTAAGGGATCTAAGATTTATTATTGTGGTAACTAATTCACCCTCCCCTCTTAATTACTCCTCTTATATTTTCAATATTAATAGTTGCACAAAGGAAATTATAGAGATTGGTGAAGGTTAAGAAAGAACCAACACTATCCCTCAAGAAAAGGGTCAAGGAAACCACCAGTGAACCCAGAAAAAGAAGAAAGACATTAAAGATCAGTGAATCTAAAGAGTCTGATGAAAAGACTATGCAAAAGTAGTGGACAAGGTAGTTGGAGAAGGAAGGACATCAAGTGGTAAGAAATCCTAGAAGCCCAAAGTTTAAAATCTGAATATGCAGATTATAAATAATGATAATTTTGTTCAGTTAAATAAATATTATAGTTTGTCAGCAATAAGGATAGAAGACAATTAGAAAATTCTATAGTGAGGAATATGATTTTGAGAAATAAGAGGTTTGACAACATTCAGAATAAGATACCAAAATATTTTTATAATACACTAATAAATAGAAAGAAAAGAGTAATAGAGGAAGACACAAAATTAAGAGAGAATATGATTGAATAATTGTGTAAAGTTAGCAATAAGGAGGACATTAAAAGTATTTTGAAAGCCATTGAGACTTTGTTGAGGAATAAAACAAGATAAATTATTCTTATGGGAGGCAACTATGAAGAACTAAAGAAGGAGACTAAAGAGGTTATAATGAAGTACATGACTTCCATGCCTAAGGCCACTAAAGAAAGTGCACAATCAAAGATAGGAAGTCAAGTATATGTTGAGGCCAGTACTCCTACTAACGATGAAGTAGAGGTTGAGGAAATTCAGCAAGAAAACTCACCTCCACACATAGATATTGGTATTGAATCCATGCAAGTGGATAGTACTCATATAAATATTGATGCTAAAGAGAATCTTTTTCCAGGACATGGGACCAACATTGTTGGCAATATTACTGCCTACTCTAGCTCAGATGAAGAGGATGATAAAGCTAAGGAGATGTAAGATGAATAAGAGAGAAAAGAAGAGGAAAGGAGGAAAGAACAAGAACTTAAGAAGATTGAATATGAGAAGAAAAAAGAAGAGAGAAGGAAAGAAGCCAAAAAGGAGAAAGAAAGAATAGGAGAAGAAAGAAAGAAGAAATGAAGGAAACTTCTAAAATATAGCAAAAATGGAAGATTGTAATGCAATAATTTGCATTCTTTCCCAATCTAAAACATGTGGTAACTGAATTTGGGATGATATTCTTTCAACGTAAAGCTGACATACCTTACGTTACACCAACAACTATACCTATTACAATAGCTACCCCAGTAGTAACAATTCAACTATTGCTAGTAATATCTGATGATGATGATGATGATGATGATTAGAAATGTCTAACAAGCTCCCAAAGAAAGCTACTTGAGAAGAATATGTCTATGAATAATTTGGATAGATTATTAGCAAAAGTTCTAGAAAGACTTCAAAGGTTAGTAAATAACAGTGTTACAAAACCAAACCTCTAGAGAAAGGAAAAATAAATAGTACGATCTTTTGACACAAAGTTCACCACCTTGTCTAATATTTCTTTAGTAAAAGCACAAAAAATGCATGAGTCATCACTATTTGATGGAGTATGTAAAAATGTCATAAATGACTTGCAAACATTGAATGTGTGCATTAAATTACTAAGGAAGAGCATAGATGAAGGTAAGAAATTGTATGGACATTGCACACTATCATATAGTTACCTATCAGAATTTGATAATCTAATCAAAGGCCAAATGAGTGAGCTTCAAACACTCACTATCAGATTATAGCAACTAGAGGAAAGCATTGAAGATATTGGAATAAAGATGGAGAAAATTCACAATGTTATCAAAGTAATTGAATTTGAGAAGGAGAAAGTAGTCAAGAGATTCTATATCTTTAGAGAATATTTCTCGCCTAAAATTAGTATTTCACAGAGGGAATTGGAGGAGTTTCTTGTAGCGAAGGCATGCTATGACAATTTTTTTTGCACTAACTTGGGTGTAGTTGAAGTGGTATCCCATGCACTTTGTGCACTCATCAATATATCTAATATAGTCAAAGTAACCTAGAATAAGGATCTTGACAAACTATAGCTTGGTTTTGCATATTGTATATCTAGAATGTCAAGTTGAATAGAGGAAGTCAACATAATTTTGTGTGTATAGTTTGTGTTTGACACCTTTTTCATTGATGTCAAAGGGGAAGAGATATGGAAGGAAAATTGTATATGTAAGGGGAACTGGGTGTGTGTGTGTGTGTGTGTGTGTGTGTGTGTGTGTGTGTGTGTGTGTGTGTGTGTGTGTGTGTGTCTGGGTCTATGTATGTGTCTGTGTCTGTGTCTGTGTGTGTCTGTTTGTGTTTGTGTCTGTGTCTATGTGTGTCTATGTGTGTCTGTGTGTCTGCGTCTATGTCTATGTCTATGTCTATGTCTATTTCTAAGGGGGCACTTAGCTATGTATTTAAGATATCATTGTAAAGGGGTGATAAGGAATGTAATGATCCATCCAAACATGAATTAAATTTTCAAGTTTTGAAGGCAATTATTGTGTAGTGTTGGACAGTTTGTAGCAGCATAGAGAAAATTACAGTCTATATGGATGATAGACTTTGAGTTAGCTCTTGTACAGTTGAAAATCAATAATTGACAGTGTCATGATGATGTATGTTAATGCACAAATCTATACGAACTATAAAACATAAGTTATAGAGGAATTACCAGTACAGGTAATTATCAATGCATAACATAGTGTGTTAGTAAATTAAATTGTACGGATTAAGGAATTATTTTGGTAACAAAATAATTACTTATTCATGATGAGTTGATATCTTAATTCATAATTAGTTAACCATGTGAAAACATTAAATCCAACTAAGAATAGTTTTGATAATCTGCAAGGTATTAGTAAATATCATATTTTGCATAATAAAGGTGCAAAATGTATGTGATGCAAACTATTGTGAAGAAAGTATAAGTGATATGTGAGCCTTATGCAATATAAAATCAGATGTATTATCAGAGCAAGTGCAAGATACAATAGTGAGACAATTATTGTATGTATATCTATTCTTGTGAAGAAACATATTTGTATAGTAGATGTTAGGGTGGTGGGCTCTTCTTGAATTCATTGTAATTTCTCTACCAACTCCTAATAGGTATGAAGAAACTCCTAATAGGGTTGAGGCTTTTAATAGGTTCTAGTCCTCTAATAAGGACTCGAGACATTATATGTAATTCATAGACTCCTAAAAGGTCAATATCCTTAACATGATTCTTTTCTTTAGTGGATCATCTTGTGGGTATCATCCCCACCAGTTCTTTCCCTTGGCTAGGGTTACCCTAGTTAACAAATAATGGTGTTATGAGTTCTCTATGTGTATGGTTATATTTATTGTTCAATATTGTTGTTTTACTTTCATATGGAAGTTATAAAGTAATTAACAATATCTAGTGGTGGGTAAAAGTTTGGAGAATACTGATTCACCCCCCCCCGCAATAATATCTATTTCTAACATAAACATCACTGTAGATCCTACGGTTTGGTCAGATTCATCAAATCCTTTCATCATTTTGTCTCCTCTTTTCTCTTCTAGAAAGTTCTCCAAACTTTGCATTGCATTCTTCCATAGAAACACTCAAACATAGTTTCCCTTGAATTAAATGATCTAAGATCATCCAACCCTAATCTTCAACATGCTTTACATATTCCAAGAAATCAACTATATCAGTTGGAAATCATGATTTCCTCTTAATCTATCAAATGTTGTCCCTTGGCCCACAATGTGCTCTAAAACTCGGTCATCACTAGATTACCTAGGCGCTACTAACTTTTCTCTTTGGCACATATACTGACTCTTAGTCAATAGTGATGCCTAGTTCACACTATATTTTCTCATTTTATATTGGTGCTTAGTCAACACTAGCATCACTCAGGATAAACTTAAAATTCCTTAATCTTCTGCTCTTTTTCTCGGTCAAGCCTATGTATTTGGCCATTATTTGATCACTTCTTCTAGGCTTCAATACAACTATATTCTTCACTAGTAGCATGATTAAAAAATCACTTTATCTTGTCAAAGTCTAACTAATCAAAGTTATGATTATAATTCCTCATAACTTAACCTTTCATCATGGTCCTTTTGTTATGTCTATCTTTTCAAATCCTCTTCATCAATCATCTTGATATGGAACCCTTATTAGATAAAAATGTCTTACCAATAAGGCACTAATACATTTGGTACCAAATTGCAACGGCAATGCCATTGCAATTTTTCCATCACAACCTTGTCGTCGTCGCAATTGTGACGAAGACAAGGTTGTGACGAAAAAACTGCAATGGCACTGCCATTGCAATTTGGTACCAAATGTATTAGTGAGGTTTGACATCAATGACAACATAAAAATTGTTGCATCTATAGTTTCCAACATGAATATCATTTTCAAAATAGTTTAAATGTGTTTCCCTTGGATTAGATGAAAACCTTGCAATAATGCCAATAGCTAATGCAATATCTAGTCTACTACGTACAACATACCATAGCTTTCCAATCATAGATCTATATTTTGTTTGATAAACCTCACTAGTAGTGTATTGCTTTGACAATTTCACTCCAGTTACCATAGGTGTACCGACTGGTTTAGACTCATCCAACTCAAATGTTTTCAAGATTTCCTTGATATACTTGGATTGAGTGACATAAATACCCTTTCGGTGTTTGATAGACTTGTAATCCAATGAGAAACATTATATCTTCAAACATTGACATTTCAAAATCAATACTCATTTAATCATAAAATTACTTAGTCACAAATCATTTCCTCCAAATATTATATCATCAATAAATATTTCAATCATTAGCGACATATCTTGTGCTTCATTCTTCAAATACAATTTATTATTTTCACTTGTTCTAGAAAATTCTATTTTAATCAAATAAGTGTGTAACCTCTCATACCATGCTCTTGAGGCTTGTTTCAATCCAAATAATGTCTTCTTCAACTTACAAACAATGTCCTTCTTTCTAGATTAAAAAAATCCTTCTAGCTATTCAATGTAGACTTCTTCTTCAAGTATTCCATTCAAAAATGCATATTTAAAATCCATTTGTTATACTTTTAATTTCTTGTAGGTAGCATAGGAAAATAGAATCCTTACTCCTTACAATCTTAGAATCGATGTAAAAGTCTCACCATAGTCAGTTCCTTCTTAGGAATAACCTTTGCAGACCAATCTAGCCTTGTTTTTAACCACTTCTCCATTCTCATTCAACTTTGTTTTGAAAATCCACTAGGTTCCAATCAAATTCTTGTTAGTAGGTCTTGGTATAAGTTTCCATGTGTTTTTTTCCTCAATGTGATCACTCTCTAATTCATAGCATTAATCTAGCATTCATCATCCAATGTAGCTTTAATTGATCTAGGCTCCAAATTAGCTATTAAACATGTACCTTCTCTTAATTTTCTTGTCTTTTATTCTCTATCATTTCTATATCCAATTATTTTTTTAAGTGAATGGTTCTTTCCCACATATTTGTCCAATATAGGTTCAATTCTCTAATTATCAATGTTTTTGTTACTCAATAGGGATTTAACTTCATGCTTAAGTTAAACTATCCGGTGCTCATGTATAGTTGTTTGAGACACAATAACCATTGTTTGATGCCTAGGTGCATCTATCTAATGCTTGGCAGCTCTATGTTGTAACATGGGTAGAGTATCTGGTGCATCTTCATAGACATAAAAAACTTCTTGTAGTCTTTAGGTTCTTTCTTGTTTTCCTAATCATTCTTCTCTACAAACTCATCAAATCTTACATTTTCACTTTCAATCATCTTGTTAGTAGCCTTGTTCACACATTTGTAATATTTTCTCTTAGATGAATATCCTAGGAATATACCTTCATCACCTTTTATCATCAAGTTTACCATTCTTAACATCCTTATGAATGTAACGCCTACTTCTAAATATTTTGAAATAATTTACATTCGATGTATGACCATACCATAGCTCATAAGGTGTCTTGTTTTTTCCTTTCTTCAATTAAAATTTGTTGAGTGTTTACACAATAGTACTGATTGTTTCTCTCTAGAATATCTTAGAGACCTCCTTCTCAATCTTTAGTGTCTTTGTACAATCCATGATATACCCATTTCTCCTTTCAACAATGTCATTTTTTTGTGGTTTCCTCGATGTAGATAATCATCTTTTGATACCATTCTCAGTACAAAAGTTAGTGAATTTAGTAGACATAAATTCACCACATCTATCAGATCTTTAACATTTCAAATATTTACTAGTTTCTTTTCAACTCTTTCTTTGTACTACTTAAACATATAAAAAGTATGTGATTTCACTTTCATGAACAATACAGTCACCAACATTTCAAATATTTACTAGTTTCTTTTCAACTCTTTATTTGTACTACTTAAAAACATATAAAAAGTATGTGATTTCACTTTCATGAACAATATAATCACCATCTTGAATAATAATCCACATACAATATAAAGTATCTATCACCATAATAACTATCAACTCCGCCATATAAATCAATATGCACTAATTCTAGAATATCATTGGATGTGTCTGACTTTCTAGAAAAACTAGATTTTGTTATCTTACCGAGGTGACATTATTTACATATAGCATTATTAGGTTTTTGTAGATTTGGTAAGCCTCTTACTCATTATGCCATAACCACATATTCTCAATTCTAGGAAATAAACATTTCCTGATTGTAGGATCAATTTAGAACAAGTTATCTTTCATTTACAGTCTTGTTCTAATCTAATTACCTTCATCGTTAATGATCTTGATGTTTCTTTTCTTAAATTCAATTTTGTAACCTAAGTTATTTAATTGAGTAACAATAAAAAGATTATATTTGAGTCCTTGAACCCAATATGCATCATTACATCTGATCTTATGATTCAAAATTAGTAATCATTTACCTTTTACTAAGTATTGAACATCACTACCAAACTTAACAATTCCACCATCACTAATTTCTTCAAATTTTTCAAATTTACTTAGATCACCATATTGGAAATATAAAAGGAGTAACTGAGAGGGGAGGGGTAAATCAGTTACCACTAAAATAAATCCTAGATCCCTTTAGATGTCAGTACAAAATAAAGTCTTGAAAACTAAATATTACTGATGCTCGACAAACACATATAAAATGTTGTAACTCGATAAATACTGAATATGCTCGGTAAGTGCTTAATATGCAAATCTTAGATGTTATCTATGATTACCATTATTTTAACTTAGATGCATCCACATAAAAGAAAATAGCATGAACACAATTTACACTAGGATTTAACATGGAAACCCAATTTGGGAAAACCACCAATCATAACTAGTTACTATTTTCACTCTTCTAAAGTGAGCCTTGTTAGGAGCCAACCCTATTAAAGGTTACAAAACACACTGTTAAGTGTGACCCTATTAAAGGATTTAATCACCCTATTAGGAGTGGCCTTGTTAGAGGTCTTTAAACAATTCAATGGAACTGACACCTTGTTAGAGGTTTTACAAAGAGTTGTTAAGCCAACTCTATTAAGAGATTTAAATTATTGCTACAATGGTTAGAGAGTAATAATGAGATGACCTATTTTTTTATGCAACTAAATTGTTGATTATAGATCTTTGTTCTATCTTGTACTTGATCCTTCCTAATCAAATATATCTTTTCAACTTCACAAGGATATTCTGCTTATCCTTCTAATTTTCTTCCTTACTACATCATTAGATCTTCAAACTCTTCCATGCATTCATACTCTTACACACTTTCAAATTCTCAACTTGACCTTATAATTATATCATTCATATTGTCAAGTCAACTCATATATAACTTAGAATAACTAATATTCATCACCTCAATTAGCTAGAACCAATAGATAAATTAATTAAACTCAATATGCCAAAATAAGAAAATCCTTCATTAGTTGACCCTGCTTGGTAGATACTAACTCAAAAATGATTTTCCTATGTTAACCAAGTGAACTTGGTTAACACTACATATTCATGAAGATCCTTTGGTAATTGAGTGGACTTGGTTAGCATTGGTTCCATCCAACATTTCCCCTTTTAAACTAAGTGATCTTGTTTAACACTCATCTTCTATAAACTTTTCTTTAACGGTGGAGTGAATTCGGTAGACACTGTCTTCTGAACTAGGAAAACATAGGAATGCTCAGTAGACACCCAAAACTATCCTCACTACCTGAGTAATCTCGACATGCATTAATTGATAATGCTATGAAATTTTTGCAACATCAAAGACAATACACAATTAATTAATTGTATCCAACTCACCAGTCATATGATGTGAACAACCACTATCAATAATTCATGAGTCATTCTTAGTAACATGTGAAATAAGAGTAATTTCATTCTCATACCTTTCATCATTTAGCTATTCCATGATTACAACATAGACCATTTTAACTACTTCCTTTCCCTCATTATAATTTGTCTCAATATTCTCTTCTTTAGCAATGTAGCATGACTTCTTGCCTTTCTATTTGCAATCTCTATTCTTCCTATACTTGTAATTTTTCTTGTCATTTCTATAATTTCTATCAGATTTTCCTTGGTTAGGACATTCAGAATAAAAGTAACCAACCTCATTAGATTTAAAAAGGACCAAGCATATCTTACCTTTGTATTTACCTTTACTTTTTGATAACCTCCTTGTAAGAAATGCTTTGATCTCATTTAGATCATCTTCAGTTTCAGATTCAATTTGTTCTTTATTTTTCTTCTCTTTCTTCAGATTGTTGATGGTTAGTGAAGAATTAAAATCATTTCCAATCATAACCATACAGTTATAATATTTTCTCAACTCAAATGCATTCAACTGACCAACTATACCATCAAGTGTCAAATAATTTCCAAGCATAGCTCTTTCTTCTTGAATAGAAAAAACTTTGATAGAATAAATAGACAAAAGAGTTCTTAAGACTTTAGTTATAATTTTAGAATCCTTAATGGAACCTTCAGTAGCTCTAATTACACTCACAACATCCTTGATTTTGTTCACATATTATGCAACATTTTCACCTTCTTTCATTCTCATATGATCATACTTACCTCTCAAGCTTTCATCTTTGGCTCTTCTTACATTGGCATCCCCTGCATAGATAAGCTTCAGTTTATCCCATTTTTTTTTTTTTCATTTCTTGACATCATAAAATTTGGCATCATTGAGAGTAGATACAATATCAATCATCATACTATTGTGATTCCTATTTTATTTCATTTGATCCACAGTTAGGGGACTAACAAGTGTGACATATTCATTCTCCCACCAGTGTGTGACATTATATCCAGTACCTAAAAGATGTAGCTTTATTTTTTCTTTCCATGAGGAAAATTTCTCCTTGTTGAGATCTCTCTCTCTCTCTCTCTCTCTCTCTCTCTCTCTCTCTCTCTCTCTCACTCTCTCACATACATCCTTATCTTTAGCTTAAGTTCCTTTAAAATTCTTTCTTCAAGTACTTAGCTCTAATACCAAATTGTTAGATAACTGAGAGGTGGGGTGGATCACTTATGTCAAGTTATCTCACCATCCCTTCAAACTTTTCATCACCATCAAAGGAATCTAAACACCAACAATAAAAACTTGAATTCATCAAATCACTAAGTAGTCATTTCCAACTTAAAACTTAACTCATACATTAACTTTTTTCCAAACTATTTTAAAATTGTTCCTTGTATTACCAAATCTCAATAAATTTCTAGTTATTACCTAGTGATGAATTCACAATTACTCAGTTATAGTAAATTGTAAAAACATGTAAAACAACTTGCAACAAAAATAACATTCCCATAATTAACACCAATATTTTTAATGTGGAAAGCTTGTTAAGGGAAAAACCACTTGGGACCAATAACCCATAAATTCAACTCTTCTAAAGTGATGTCTTTTAAGAAACTACCTTGTTAAAAGTTACATAAACTTTTTCAAAGTTACCTTGTTAGAGGATTTCACTAAAACATCATCAAGACCCTAACACTCCATCTCTAGGACTAAAAAGAGTGGCCTAATTTAAAGGACTTACAAACTATTAATCTTAGATTGATTTTGACATATGAATGACAATACAGTTAAGTCATTTACCAGATAGAACATAGTTCATGTTGAACAAGTAATGTATGTCAAGAATAAGTTGTCAAATAGTGTATGTCAAGCAAGATATGTAGTATGTTCTAAGCAAATAGTAAGTGTTGAGTCACTCAAGTGCCAATCAGACACTTGATGGTGAGTGATCAATGGATGTCAAGTCATTCAAAGGTTGTGTTACAACATTGAACATACAGTGGATGTCGAGCATCAAAGACTTGAAGTGCTGAGTAAAATAGTTTTGGACATAGTTGTTTGTAATGGCACAAACTTCTATGTAAACCATTTTTGAGCTAACTTAAGGATTGTTTTGCAATTCTAGATTATTAGAACAAAACTATATTTAGGATCCCTATGCAATACATGCAAACAATTATTTTAAGGGATGGATTAAGTGACAACATGGATGAATCAAAATCATTGAGTCATACCTAACCCTAAGTCACCTAGGTCTTCGTAAGGAAGGAAAACCCTAAAACATTGTATGTGTGAAAAGAGAAGTTTGCATGAAGAGATTGAGCATTCATGGTGGCTAAGGAGTTGTGAATTGAGATCTGAGTTGAAGAATTAGTTAGAGGATAGAAGTGATACATCTAATCAAAGAGGGTCAAATATACATGCAAAGAGGTGATATGTTATCTAATAGTAGAGTGTTAACCACAAGATCATTGTTGAGACATTATAATAGGTGAATTAGTTAAATCTGTTAACAAAGTAGCCCTAACAGGTCGTTGTAAATCCTTTAACAGTGTGCTTACTTCATTGTAAGTTTAAGTCCTTTCATCAAGCATGCTTCTAATAGGGTTTTGAAATCCTTTAATAGGGTAAGATCTAACAATATTTTTGGTCTTTAACAAGGCAGACCTTTCACAAGGTAGATCATAGTTTATGATCAAACATTGTAACCTTCATTCAATACACTTTACAACTACAATACTGAAGATTTTTGAGTTTCATCCCCATCCTAGTTTTACATTCTCATTGGAGGGTTTCTAGGAAGCCAAATATCTTGTGTCATATATGTGTTGAATTTTTATTTTATTTCATGCTATGGAGGAACATGTTTAGTTTGATATTTCAGTTTACATGAAATTGTGAGATGGATGTGTGGTGAATGATTTTATGGTTAAAGTTTTGAAGGACTAATTCAAACCACACCACACCCCTACCTCTCTTAAATTTTTCATTCCCTACTATGTTTCCAACAATTTGTATCTGAACTTTTTTCTCTAGAAAGGAAAGCTTTGCACCTTTGAGGAAAGATCTTGTAGATGGAAGTCTACAAGTTGGGAAAGACTATTGAGAAATAGAAGATTGAAATCCAACTTTCACTACTTTAGCTAAATGAACCAAGATATGATTTAGAGCACGCACTAAAGGGAAGGAAAGAGATAGCTATTGAGAAGAATGACACACATTACCAAGAGGAAGAGACTACTGAATTGTTTGTAAATGGAAACTCAAGTGAATTTGATGCAACAATTGTAGATCTAATGGAAAAGAATGGTGCCCTAACTGAAGAGGTCATAAATCTTAAGATTGAGCAAGAAGTCCAATCAATATTACTATATGAGGTGACCAAGTAGAAAAAGAAAGTTAAGGAATAAAAGGTCATGATTGAATATGGAAAAAGGATACTAGTCAACAAACTAGAGGGGAAGACATTAGAGATAAATAGGATTGCTCACATGCAACTACAAACATTGAATCAAATGATAATTACTAATGACAAATTGAATGGAAAGGATATTGAGATCACAACCCTAAAGTTGCAGAATGAACAAATGAGAAATGATCTAAAAAGAGAAAAAGAATTTGTTGAAATTTTCAACAGACCTAATGAAGCCATCAAGTACTTTGAGAAATTGATGAGATCTCATAGATCTAATAGTGATAATACTAGATTGGGTCACACCAGTAATAAAGAAGGAGAGTCATGTAAAAGTGGTGATCAAATAAGATAAAAAGGTAAGAACTACAAACCTACTTGTCATAATTGTGGAAAGATAGGTCATACAAAAAAATGTTTGCAGGAGCAACAATGCAAATCACAACCCTAAGTAGAAATTCATGGGTAACTACAATAAGTGAAACAATGAAGGATATTAGACACATGAATAAAAGACCAAGACAAAAATAAGACAAATATTTGAAGGTTACTGCTACAATTGTAAGAAGTATGGACACAGAGCACATGAGTGCAGATCCAAGCCTAACTAGTCATCAAACAAGCAAGCTAAGGTAAACCATACTGATAGATCCTATAATTGGGATTACAATACAAGGCATAGTTGTCACTATTGTCAAGAGTATGGACATGTTGTTAAGAATATTGTTAGAACACATTTTAGAAGTGAGTACAATAGATGGTTGAGTCAAACTACATGTTTTAGCTATTTGAAGACTGGTCACATTAGTAGAAATTGTCCAACAAGTTCAAAAGCACCTAGCAATGAATTCAATAAAGGCAAAGGAAAGGTTGATGTTGAATAATTTAATTGTAGATGAACAAGGCATGGAAGAAAAAAGAAAGATTGCAACACATCACATTCTTATGGGATCACTACATCCAATGGATCAAGTGATCACACCACCCCAAACTAGGCAATCAAGAGGTATGTGTGGGACCAATATTTCAAATTTCAATTATACATCAATTCCAAGGATTTAGTTCTAAACAGATTGTATATGCATGAAGGAAGATGAAAATTATGTACCATGAATGCTGATGATACTACATTAGGGGAGTATCCTAAGCATTGGAGAGTATTTATATGTTGTATTCATGACTGTATTTATCATTGATTTCAACATAGCAGTAATTTTGTCAAGGTTGGAAGAATACTAGTCAGTAATCTTATGATGCACAAAAGTTGAGGAAGTTTTAGATGATGAGCAATGGAGGACATGTTCCAAAGGTTGTCTTGATGATGTTTTTAAGAGGACAACATCTGAGTCAATGGTGTATAGAAGTTAAACTTGGTTTACTAGAAGCAATGTAGAAATAGAGCATTGGAAAACAGAGTTCCGATGATCTATCACTATTTTTCATCTGAGATGTAATGAAGAGATGTGTAGTTACATAGTTATAGAAGACAACCATATGGTGACACTAGCATGTGCACAAGACATGGTTTCACATGTCTGAATTTTGGTATAGACTATGAGCTGATAGTGCTATTGTAATTGTGATTTAACTAATGATCTTATTTTGATTAACTGGGAAAGCCTCAAGGCCAACTCAAGGAATTATTATGAAGATACAATGTAAATGAAAGTTGTTTCCCTTTCTTGTAATGAGAACCTGGATTAGAGGATCAAGTGGAATGCAAAGTATTAGTGTGTAGTGCAAAAAGGAGCATAATGCCTACTGAATGTGTGTAAATGATCCAAGGGAACATTGATGAATAGTATGAGATTTGGTTACAAGATCTAAAGGAGAGAAGTCTGGTTGATAGGATAGAGATGGAAGAAGGAAGTAAATTTTAGTTCTATTATTTTGTGAGGAATAATATGGAGATCAGTTGGATAGTGGGTTCCTTGATCTTAACCTTGAATTGGTTTGGGCAATGGGTCTAGCTGTATTCCACAACTCCTAGTAGGGTTGGCACAACTCCTATTAGGGTTGGAATCTCCTAATAGGGATTAAAAGTCTCCTAATAGGGACTCATATGTATTGAATTTCATAATAGGGTCTATCCTCTAACAAGGAATATTTAAATTAGTACATCATCTTTTGGGTACCATCCCTACTAGGGTTTTCCCCATGAGTAAGGGTTTCTGTAGTTAACATATCTAGTGTTAATTGTGTATGAGTATCTTGTTGTGGTTTCAGATAACATTACTCATATGGTTAAGATTTTTTTAAGTTCATGATTGCTATGATATTTTTATAACTGATTCACCCCCCCCTCCCCAATCCAGTTATATCAGTGGACTATATATTCTAGCAATTGGTATCAAAGCATTAGGTCTTTGAAGATAAGGCTTAACTGCTTTGGGAGATCGATGAAAAATATGTTCAGGAAGGATAGTTTATGATTCGATGGGGCCAACTATGATAGTTGGAAGGAAAAGATGAAGACTCATTTTCTATGCATGGGTCCATGATATTGACTTTTGACAAAAGATAAGAAGGCAATTGTTGAAGAATCAAAGTTAGAGGAATGTAGTGAGGAAGAAAGAGATATGTTTATGTGTAACATGAGAGATAGAAAATCCCTATTATTAGCTCTTCCAGAGAATGAATACAATCAAGTAAAGACATTTCAAACTTCTTATGAAATTTAGAAAGCATTAGAAGTTACTTTTGAAGGTGATGATCATGCAAAAAGAATGAGATTACAAAACTGGACTTGTGCATTTCAAGATGCTAAGATGATGGAAGATGAATTTATAAGAAGTTATGTTGGTAGAATATCATAAATTGTTGTAGGTATTTTGTCTATTGGTGGAAATAAACAAGATGATGAGGTTATATGGAAGATCTTGAAAAGTCTAACACCACAATTCAATTAAACATCTCAGATGATTCAGCTAGTAATGCCCTACACCCAAGATTTCATAATGGAAACATTGCTTGGAAGGTTAGAGTCTATAGAAGAAGAATTCAGATAGTCTAGAGAACTAGCCAAAGTTGAGATAGATTTCAATGCTCTAAACATTCAACATAATCTATCAGGAAGTAGAAGTGCAACAATAGACATTGCCAGTAATAGCAGATCTAAAGAAGATTAAAATTTTGAAAAAGGAATAGCCCTTCTGGTACAAAGAGAGAAAGATGGTAAGAAAATATTTAAGTGTTGTACTTGTGATGAATATGGTCATTATGCATCCAAATTTCCTAAAAGAGAGGAAAAATTTAGAGGAAAATTTAAGCCTAGAAGAGATAAGGATAGAAATTGTTAATTTATATGCTAATGAGGATGAAGAACCTGATGAAAGAGATTGGAGTGAAACTGATGATGAATTAGGATTTGTGGCTATCTAGGAAGATGATCTTGAAAGATAAATTATAGAAGAGAGAGCTCTAGTTAACCAAGTTGAGAAGAGATCATATTAGATAATTGATAGTGTATGTTCACATCAAATGAATAGTGATATGAACAAATTTGTTAAGTTCAAAAATCATGATGGAGGTATTGTTAGAGTTGGTAACAATGCAACATATCATATTATAGGGATTGGATCTATTGCTCTTGGTGGTAAAACTAACACTAATGATTTTTACTTTGTTGATGGTTTGAAACATAATTTATTAAGTGTTGGATAGTTGGTAGATAAGGGATATTTGTTGCAGTTCATAGAGAAGATTTACATTACCAAGGACAAAGATGGTAAGCTGATTGGTACTAGAACCAGATCCAAAGGTAATGTATTTCAGTCGAATCCTACTTAAACAACATGTTTGGTTGAAAAGGTTCACAACTATTGGTTAAGGCATAGAAGGTTCTATCATATAAACTTTGATAATATTGTGAAAGTTAGTGGTACATTTGTAGTGAGCAATCTACCTAAGATTATTAAGCCTACTAATGTTATTTGCAAGGAATGTATTTTGGCTAACATGAGGAAGTGCCTTTTCCTAGCAAGAATTTGTCTACTACAAAGAAATTAGAGATTTTTCACACAAATCTGAGTGGTCCTGCAAGAACCAGAGGATTCTATGGTGAAAAGTACTTTATGATTTTTGTTGATGATTTCACTAGGATGATGTGGATAGCATTTCTTAAAGATAATTTTGAAGCTTTTGAGAAATTTAAGATATTCAAGAATAGAGTTGAAAATGAATCTGGTATCAAGATTAAATGTTTGAGATCAGATAGAGGAGGAGAGTTCACCTCTAAAGAATTCAACATGTTTTGTGAAGAGAATCAAATAAAAAGATAGTTATCTTCACCAAGAACACCTCATCAAAATGGAATTATTGAAAGAAGGAACAAGTCAGTAGCAGAAGTAACAAGAGTGATGTTATTTGAGAATGATGTCTCAAAGACACTCTGGAGAGAAGTAGTTAACACTATAGTATATACTCTAAATAGAGTACATATCAGAAAAGGTATGAGCAAGACACCCTATGAGTTAAGGTTTGGTCACTCACCATCAGTCGAGTATTTTAGAATATTTGGAAGTAAGTTATACATAAAGAGAGATGATGATATTGGTAAGTTTGATCCTAGAACTGATGAAGGTATGTTTCTTGTTTACTCATTAAAAAATAAAGCATATAGTTGTTTCAACTATAGAACTAAGACAATAGTTGAGTACACAAATGTAAGGATTGATATGTAATGTCAGAGAAGACTAAATGTGAATCAGTAGTAGAGCAGAGTTTTTAGCAAGGTCATTAAGGAGCAGCAAAGACATATCAGTCACAAGAGGTGATATGTACTTCAAGATCTATTCAGCAATCAATTGTAAGTCAAATCTACTATTTCATCCTAATAGGTGAATCAATTTTCCAAATCATTTAACAGGGTAGACTTAACAGTCTTTGTACAAATCCCCTAACAGAGTGCATACTTCATTGTATCTTAAAGCTATGTCTCGAGCAGTTCCAAATGGAAGAAAGTAGAAGATCCAAATTAGTGTTTCAGATGCAAAAGGATCACATGAGTTTAGTTCATACCAAGCAAGGATGGTCATTGACTCAACTGAGCTAGGTCGAGAGCAATGAAATTTTTGTTCGATCACCGAGTTACAAGTTTCTACTGAGCTAGTTGACAGTCTATTACGCACTATGTCAGTATGGTACCTAGCATTAATGCAAAAATTTCATCAAAAGGGGCAAAATTTGACTCCATTTTTTACTGCGTCTTCGATATTCAAAGAGAAAACAAATTTCCAAGTGCACACAAGTATTTCCAAGTGATTTTGAGTGAATTTATAGCTAAGAAATTTCTTCAAAAATTTCCATCACTTACCAAGCAGCAATGGCATCCAGAAGTACTAGCAGTAGCAAGGCAAAAAGGGGTTCAGAGATGTTGGTCAAGGGCTTAGAATGGAAAGCGTTGAATTTCAAACTTGTTCCAACAGTGGTGGAGGCACTCGACCCTAATGGTGTCTAATCCCAAATTCTACCAAAGGTACTATTAATTAATTATATCCACACTCATTTTAAGTGTTCAATTCAGGAGATAGGAACCCTAGAAATGGATAGTTCTTTAGAGGAAATGTGTGTTGATGGTTCATTAAAACTCGACCACAAGCATCTTGAAACAAAAGGGTTGAGACACATATCACACTTGCCAAGGAGTTTTTAGATAAAATGGATTAGGTATATTCTTAGTCACATACATAATGGTCATTTATGGTTGGAGCAACCTATATTAATAACCAAAAGATGATTCACAAGATTATTGGCCTTCCTATTCTGAGCAAAGCAAAATCCACCAAAACCATAGGTTGGGATGAACTCCAAAAGAAAACCCTAGCCGAGTGGGATGGTAGATGTTTGAAAATTAGCACCATTTTTGATGTGGAGTTGAGGTTCCAAATTCATGTGATTGCCCACAAAATTTACAATTTAAGTCATTTAAATAGAACACCATGTGAGGCAATGGACTTAGCATTCAAAGTCATGAAGAAAAACATGGAATTGGACCTATTAGAGCTACTACTCAAACAACTAAACAAGAATATGGACAACATCCAGACATCAAAGAACAATCCCTATAAATTTGTTTCTTGGTTGACATGCCTTTTCTTTTATGTACAAAAATTCTTTACATCCAAAGGTTCTATTGTATGGAGAAAGGATGTTCCCATTTTGTATCAAATAAATGAGTTTATTGCATAAATGGGTGTAAATTTTGACAGCATAATGGACAATTATTTTGAAGATTTCAAAGAAAGGATGAACAACATGTTCAAGATTCCTCCTAAGCTTGTTGAGGATTATAAAGATGATGTGTGTTTCATGGTTGACTATGATAGAGCATATATTTAGGCAGTCAAGCCCCAAGTTGCATGGGTGAAACCTCTTCCTTATGAGGTCAATATTGATGAGACTAGGGACATCATTGACACATTGGTGAATGAGCCTATCGACCCTAGGCAACCAGTTTTCAGCACTTATGATGAGGCAAAAGCTAGAATTGAACTATAAATCAAGCTAACTCAAGCAATTAGCAAAGGCAAGAGGAAGATAGCTAAGATGAAAACTGCCACTGGTTCCTAAATGCTTATTGAGGGAAAAGGAGAGGATGATGATGAAGAAGAAGAAGAAGAAGAAGAAAGTTGTTTTCACTAGTATAGGCAAAGGTAAAGGCATAGGTGTAGTTGTGCTAAGAAAGCCCCAACTTAGCTTCTAGGAAAAGTTGAAATAGATGGAAGAAGGAACTGGCATCACAAACTTCAAGGCTTTAAAGTTTGAAACAAGAACTGATGCTCAGAAGATGCAGATTGAGGAGCTGGTACTCACCAAAATGGGAAAGTGGAAGTATTTCCTAGACTAGATTACTCCTCAAATCTCAAAGGAATTATTAGTGAGATTACAACCAAAGCAGGAATCTACTGTGTAGATAGCTAAAGATATCTATGAAAAATCTTTGAGGAAACTATTGCCAAATCTTGTTGATGCAGAAGTAAAGGTAGCCATGAAGAACAATGAAGGTAAAATGATGATCAAATTCCACACATGTTTGATTTTAATTAAAGACATTGAGCATGTTGTAAGAGATGCAACAAACATGTGGAAGAATATCTATCATCTGCATAAGCCTAGTAATGATCTAGCTAAGATCAAGGATGATGATGGTGATAGTGATGATGAAGAAGATGATAACACTCCATGTGCTACTATTGATGTTGAAGACTATCAGGCACTAAGGGTTGATAATGAAGAGAAAGAGGAAGAAGCTAATGAGGAAGACAAGGAAGTAGATGAAGAAGATGACCCAATGAAGATTGCAGCAGAAGTCATTGCTTCCCTTCCTCACTCTCCACCTAATCCAGCAACATCATCAAGCTTGGAGTCAACTTCAGCAAGATTGATTGCAACTACATCAGAAATATCATCTGCTCTTTCCACCTCATAGCTCCAGGTATTTTCAATGGAAGTATCAGTTACTTCATCTACCAAGCTCCAACACTCTTCATCAGCACCTGAGCAAGCCACCTTAGCAGTGTGCATAGCTACCAGTTCTATAATTGTATCAACTTCTTCTGCACCATGTATAGTAAGTCTACCAATCTATTCTACAATTTTGTCTACTAAAACTTTAACTACACCAATTTTTGTTCCAATTAGTTCTTCAATTGTAAATATTCCATCTTGTACATTACCTATTGGTACATCATTTTTCGGAGGCACATCAATTTTTGACCTAGTTGGTACTTCTCTCAGTTTTCCTCAAGTTGGACCAATCCAAGTTTTTATTGCTAGTCCATCTACATCAACTATTGTTTCTATTTCTAAATCCAAGGAAGTAAGCACTGAAGTAAAACCAAAGACTCCTCTAAAAATTCTGCTTATTGGCAAGGCAATTAATGAAGATATAGACTTGGATAAATAAATTATTATCCCTAAGATAGATTTGGACACTGCTTTAGCCAATGAAATGAGATTTGTTAGTCATCTTTTAGAGCAAAAGGCAAGGCAGAAATAGCTAAGGGAAGAGAGAGATAGAGAATTCACAATAATTGAGAATGTTAAAAACATAATCACTAAGGCTATAGGTATTGATGTTGATCCATCTCAACACATTTTGTTACAATTAGAAGAGGCTATAAATAAGTTCAATGAGGATACTTCTGGTCAAGAGAAACTCATTGAGAAGATAGAGAAGGAATTTGAAAAAAATGTTCTTGAGCACATTGTAATAAATCATGTAGAGTTATCCTCAATTTTAAGCAACCTTGAACAATCCTTCACAAATGTAACATTACTTTTTCGCAAGCTTTGTGATGTTACTGAGTATACCAAGGATATTAAGGAGAAATTGGATAAGATTGATATGGGCATGAAGGCTAGTGCTCAAAGGTTATAGCTTGATCCTAGTTCAAGCTCAGCACATCACATGAAGGTGAAATTTTTGTCAAAAATGCAGGCAGAGTTACTCAAAGAGGAAGCCAGGATCAGGTCTAAACTATTATAATATCTAGAATATGATCCTTCCAGTCATGGACCCAATGCAAAAACATATTGTATATTCAAAAACATTGGTCCAAGATAACAATTTTTCAATAGTAGATCATATGATTGAGATTTCTGCAGAAATTCAAGTAGTACTCTCCACCTACAAGATTTTGCAAGATAATTGGGATAAGACATTAGCTCTTATTCTCAAGGTACACTCTAAATTTATCTCACATTTTGATGTCTCTATTTGAATATGTTGTATATACCTTTTGGCATTACTGTCAAAAAGGGGGAGTATGAGATAAGCAAGGGAGACAACAGGGAGAGTAAAGAGACTTGTGGAGAAATAATGAAGAAAATAGATTGATATATGTACAGAAAAAGCTATGTATATATTATGCCATATGTATGGGGGAGATATTTAAGATATGTATACACAGCAGTTACAAAGATCAATTTTGAAAAATCAAAATCAGAATGTTAGTGTACATAAGTTTTGGCTCATAAATTTTTTTGTCACTAATGCCAAAGGGGGAGATCGTTGGCATTATGTTGTATTTTTCATTAGTAACAACACTTATTTGATTCTGAATAGCTATTGAGCTCATCACTTAATTCACAGTTTATACCAAGCATTCAGTGGTTACCTTGTAAGTTTAGCAGTTAAGCAGTTCACACCGAGCATTTATGTGGCTACTGAGTAAATATGCAGTTCAATAGTGTTTACTGAGCTCACAGTGTTTACCAAATAGATAATGTTCACTGATCTTCATAGTATCTACTAAGTCATCAGTTTCCATGATATGAAATCAGTTTCTACCGAGTGATGGATATGTAATTTTTATCGAGTGACAGCAAGATAAACGAAGGTTTCAGTATTTACCGAGTGACACTATATCTACTAAGTCTCCAATGGTTACTGAGCTCCAAGCTATGTTGTGTGATTAGTATTGACCACGCTTCTATTTCTATCAAGTGCATGACAATGCTGAGTAATGCAATGGATGTTGAGTATCAGAAGGTCACCGAGTCAGCTTGAAGAGCTCGATTTTTCTACTATTTGCATGACTCAGTAATGTTTTGTTTACTTTTGTTTTATCCAACCTTGAAATTGTAATTATTGGAAGGATATATATGTAATGTATTGTATCATTTGAAATGTATTATTGTCATGAATGTTAAGGAATGGATATGTAATGTCAGAGAAGAGTAAATGTGAATAAGCAGCAGAGCAGAGTTTTCAGCAAGGTCATTAAGGAGCAACACAGACATATCAGTCACAAGAGGTGATCTATACTTCAAGATCTATTCTGCAATCAATTGTAAGTCAAATCTATTATTTCATCCTAATAGGTGAATCCATTTTCCAAATCCTTTAACAGGGTAGACTTAACAGTCTTTGTACAAATCTCCTAACAGAGTGCATACTGCATTGTATGTTTGTAAAACCTCTAACAAGGTGGACCTAGTAGTCAAAATTTCTCTTAATAGGGAAGATCATCAAAAGTGGTTAATGTAAGCCTTAATAGGCCAACTTTATACTGCAATAGTGAAATTTTGTGGGTATCATCCCCACCCTAGTTTTACTTTCTATTTGGAAGGTTTCTGGGTCACCAAAATACTATGTTTATGTGTTATGAATGTTTATCTTTTCTCATGCATGCAATAGATTAGATGAATGATTTATATGGTTAAGTAGTGAATTGATTTAAAGTTTTTGAGGTTATTGATTCACCCCTCCCCTCTTAGTAACCTAGCTAGTCTTGATTATTTCCAACAAATTATTCCTAGACCTAAAGAAAAAAATATTATAGGAACCAAGTGGGCATTTAGAAATAAGATGAATAAGCAAGGAGAAGTTGTGAGAAACAAGGAAAAACTGGTTTGCAAAGATTACTCATTGAAAGGCATAGATTATGAAGAGATATGTGCACCTATGGTAAGAATGGAATTAGTAAGGATATTCTTGTCTTATGTAGCAAGAAATTTTTTTAAGGTTTATCAGATGGATATCAAGTCAGCTTTTCTAAATGGAGAACTTGAAGAAGAAGTCTACATTGGGAAACCTAATGGATTCCCTCTAAAAGAAGAAAAATAATTTGTATGCAGACTGAAGAAAGCACCATATGGTCTAAAGAAAGCACCTAAAACCTTGTATGCAAGGTTGGGTAGGTATTTTTCTAAGATTGGATATATCAAAGGTACATCATATGGTAATTTGTATTTGAGAAACATTAATGATGGTTTATTTATAATTGTAATATTTATGGATGACATAATATTTGGAGGAAATGATAAAGAATGTTATAAGTTTTCTCAAGAGATGAAAAATGAATTTGAAATGAGCATGATAGGAGAAATGAAGTTCTTCCTAGGATTGTAGATTGTGCAGATTAGAGATGGGATATTCATTTCACAAACCAAGTATCTAAAAGACTTGTTAAAATATTTGGTTTAGAAAGTCGCAATCCTATTGGTACACCCATGATAAGTGGTCACAAGTTATCTAGTAAAGATGAAACACCTATAGTTGAGCAGAAAAAGTATAGATCTATGATTGGAGGATTGCAATATCTCGCTAACACTACACTAGATATAGGTATTGTAGCAAGATTTCAAGCTTATCCTAAAGAGTATCATTATGCAACAATAAAGAGGGTATTCAAATATTTGAAGGGTACACCTAATTATGGAATTTGGTATGATAGATCAAGTGACTTCACTTTGTACATATATACTAATGTAGATTGGAAAAATAGTATGGATGATAGAAAGAGCACTAGTGGTGGAGTACTCTTTCTTGGAGGAAGATTGTATTGCATTCTAAGACAAAGCACATATCCATAAAGTATCATGTTTTGAGAGATAAAGTAGCTGAAAAGGAAATAAGGTTGGAGTATGTAAGTACTAAAGATCATATTTTAGATATCTTTATGAAGCATTTCCCTAAAGATACTTTTGAGTACCTAAGATGTATGCTAGGGATTATGCCCCTACATACTTCAGAGTAGACGATGCAAGGAGTGCATCAGTCTAGTGGTCTAGAGAACTATGGTTGGACTATAGTAAATGTTGATACTTCCTATATGGGGGAGTATTTGGTATGTACCAATCATTGAGGATTCTTAGTATTTTGGTATTTTATATTAAATATTGTCTTTGGAAACTTGATCTGATTGAAAGATCTGGAAGAAGTACAATTGTGTACTTGTATTTATACCTTTGACATTGATGACAATGGGGGACAAGAATATGTGCATGAAAAACATCTCCTAGGCAATGGGGAGAGAAGATGTGAGAGAAGCACCTAGTGAGTTGTCAATGGGGGAGTGTTATCTCTTTAGAGAGATTTAGAAAAATTCATGTAAGTGTACAAAAGAATATGTTAGTGCGCAGAAGGAGATCTCTATGGAAAAGATATGGAGCTAGAAAAGTTTTGGAGGTTGTTTACCATAAACAACTCATGATCGCAACCAAAAGATTTTAGATTGATTAAGAGGATTTGAGAAGATGATAGCAGCAGTAGCAACAAAGTACAGTTTGGTATTCTTGGACCTTAGATGTTTTTCATCTATGTTGCCATCAATGCCAAAGGGGGTGATTGTTAGCATGAATTTTGATGATACTATAGTAGGGGAGTATCCTAAGCATTGGAGAGTGTTGATATGTTGCATTCATAAGTGTATTTGTTATTGATGTCAATATTGCAATAATTCTGTTAAGACTAAAAGAATAAAATTCACTAATCTTATGATGTACAAAAGCTAAGGAAGTTTCAAATTATTTGCAATGGATGACATGTTCCTAAGGTTGTCCTCGTGACATGGTTAAGAGGACTAAGTTTTTGTCAATCCTTTATAGAAGTTACACTTGATTTACTGGAAGCAATGCAGAAATAAAGCATTGGAAAATAGAGTTCTAATGACCTATCACTATCTTTCATCTAAGATGTAATGAAGAGATGTGTAGTTACATAGTGATAGAATAAAATCATCTGGTGATAATAGCATGTGCACAAGATGTGATTTCATACATGTGAATTTGGTATACACTATGAGCTGACAATGCTATTGTAATTGTGAATTAATTAATTAGGAAAGCCTCGATGCCAACTCAAGGAATTATTATGAAGATATGGTATAAAGGAAATTTTTTTCTCCCTCTTGTAATGAGAACATGGATTAGAGCATTAAGTGGATTGCAAAGTATTAGTTTTTTTTTCGAGAAGGAGCAAAATGCCTACTGAATGTGTGTAAGCGATCCAAGGGATCATTGGATGTGTAGTATGTGATCTAGTTACAAGATTTGAAGGAGCATAAGTCTGGTTTATAGGATAGAGATAAAGGAAGGAAGTACATTATAGTTCTATTATTCTACAAGGAATAATACAAAGATGATTGGACAGTGAGTTCTTTGATCTTAACCTTGAAGTTGTTTGGGTAGTGGGTTAAGTTATCTTCCACAACTCCTAATAGGGTTGGCACAACTCCTAAAATGGTTGGAATCTCCTAATAGGGATTCAAAGTCTCCTAACAGGGACTCATATGTACTTAATGTTGTAACATACTCTTAACAAGGTCCATCCTCTAACAAGGAATACTTATATTAGTATATCATCTTTTGGGTACCATCCCCACCCAGGTTTTCCCTCTAATCAAGGGTTTCCCTAGTTAACATATCTGGTGTTAATTGTATATGAGTATATTGTTGTGGTTTTAGTTAATATTACTCATACGATTAAGATTTTTTAAAGTTGATGATTGCTATGATAGTTGTATAACTGATTCACTCCCCCCTCCCCCCCCCCCCTGGCCTCTCGATTATATCAGTGGACTATATATTTTAACAAAGTATTTGTTAGAACCTAGAAGAAATCTATAATTTTTCATGTTGTTGCTAAGCATGAAAAGTTTCACTATTGCTGTCGAGTGAAAATTTAGTTGATGTCAAGATATCAAAGGTAATAGTGTTGGTCGAGCTCACTATGGTTGTCGAGTGTGGTACAAATTACATGGAAGTTGAATGAGTCAAAATTACTATTGGAACCGATCTTACAATTGTGTAAGCACTAAGAATTTATTGAAAAGTGTCAAGGTTTATAATATGCTCATTTTTTGACTCATCTGCAATCATTTGGCATTGAAGAGAGCATGAAGAGCATATACCAAATTGGAGAAATCGATTTAAGTGTTTTCATACTGAACTCAACTACTACTCACCACCAAATGTTAGATTTTTCAAGGTATTTATCGTGTGTTGAGCTACATTGTTTGAATTTATGCAAACTCGAGATATTCGTAATGGAGTCTAGCTCATCTTCTATTGTGGTTAAGGAAGGAAAAGAGGTTTTAAATGTATAGTTGATTACTAATGAGATTTATAAACCACATTTTTTGGCAATTCCTAATATTTCATACAAACGAGACCCATCTGGTGCATTATCTATGATACCAACACAAATTTAATGATACAAGATGTAAGGTATTGCTGTACTTGTAAGGTAGGGAGTATAGGAGACATGGAAATTAGAAAATTGTATGGAAAATTGTGTGAAAATGGAGTATTGAAAGACAAAAACAAAATTGTAGAAAGAAAAAGGTTAACATGTGCCCTAGACTTTCCTAACATATTCAAGATAGGGTGGATTAAGATAGTTCTCAGCACAATACATAACAACTCTATATGGTTAGAAGACAACCCTATCAAGATTATAAAGAGGATTATTCAAAGGGTAACAGGGTATCCTACCCTAGACAAAAAAAAGTACTATGAGGAGTGATGCAAAAGAGGCAATTAAGAAGAATATAGGGGCAATATGGAACAAGAGAGGGATGACCATAAACACAATCAGTGATCCCCTAATTACATTTGTAGTAAGAGTAATTGCACATAAGTTCTTTCAATCTAGTACATTGAACAATGTACATTTATAGTTGTGGATTTAGGCTATAATATAGTAAAGAAGGACCATTCTTATGACCTTGTTGAGTTACAACTCCATTACTTATTAGATTACTTGGGAGCCATAAGAAAGACAAAAAGTGCACAATGAAAATTTGGTGCAATACTTGTTTGTATATTTTTCTATGCGTAGAACACTTTTCCCTCATTTGGAAAAGTTGCTTTGAAGACCAATAGGTCTTTTGCAATGTAGATTGGAGAATACATAAAGCAACTGGGAGATAATTTTGAGACTATAATGATAAGCTATTTTGAAGACTTCAAGAATTCAATGAAACAAAGACTAAGAATACAAGTGTCACTAGTACAGAAACATTACCATGATGTTTGTGTTCTAGTTGATGTTGATTTCACTTATGTTCAAGCTATTGTTCCAAGGGTTAGATGGCTCAAGCCATTGCCTTACGAAATTAATGTGGATGAGTCATTTGTAGTCATCATTGTTTTATTGGGAGAGGAAGTAGATGAGGCTAGTACATTTGGAAACTATGATGTAGCCAAGTATAAAATAACACTGAACTTGACAACAACTTCTATGATGAGGAAGAAGAAAAAAATTGTGAAAAAGCTCAAGGAACAATATGGTGAAGAGGTAGAAGGATATGAAGAAGAAGAGGATAATGAAGATGATGAAGGAGATGCACTTGCCCAAGCACTAATTTCTATCACATAGGGTCAAGGTGAGGACCAAGGAGAAGAAGAAGAAGAAGAAAATTTGATGAAGGTGCTAAGAAAGAAGAAGCCTATTGCTACAAAAAAGAAAAGGAGAAAAGAAAAGAATCCAGCAGCAATAAAACCTAAAAGTTATGAAACCTTCACACCAAAATCCTACAGTTCCTATCACCAAGGCTAGCACAAGAGCTACTACTAAGAAGACTCAAGAAGTTGAGAAGCCTAAAGGAAAGAGAGCTAGAATACCTACAAGGAAGATGAACCTGAGTAGAGGCAAAGGAGGAAATATATAGCTCTAGTTGAATCAGAAGAAGAGAGGACTAAGTTAGATGACAACAACCAATTCAAAGTGGTAAGTCATAGTCTCTCTTCCAATTTGAACAACTTGTGTGATAATATCAAAAATAATGTTGATTTATTAGGGTTCACACATGTTGAGTTTGATAAACATGGTAAAATAGAAATGAATAAGGTTGAAGAATATATGTATAAAATGATGGCCACATTAAAGAATACCCCTATTCATCTTGCCAACTCTTTAGCCAAAATTATATATGACAGAGTTGAGAAATGATAGAAATTCAATTTAAATATTGAAAGGAATATTAGGGAGACTACTCTTGCTAGAGTAATGCGAAAATTAGATAAGTCATCTATTACTAAGGCCATTAATAAGTATAAGGGGATTTTTCTCTTAAATACAGAGCCTTTAACATTTAATAGAATAATATTGAAGAGGTTTTCAAATAGAGCACCCAGATATGAAAGGTTATCTATGGGTTGCAGAAAAAAAAAGCTATTGAGAAAGCACCTGTGGAAGTAGGTGAAGAAAAAGTTGAACAAGAGGTAGTTGAGATAAAAAAGGATGAATATGTAAGGGAAGGACATGAGGAAGGAACTATGAAAGAAGAAGATATAGAGGCTACAACAGAGGAAGAGCAACAGCAAGATCAAAATGTACTAGAGGTACATATGTCGAGTCTTAGTCCCCCTCATGTGGACAAAGAAGATCTACAAGAAGAAATAGTAAAGATCAAGGATGTCTCTAATAACACCTCTGAGAACATCAATCCCTTAACAAAGGAGGATATGAAGAAGATATTGATTGATTCCATTACCAAGGAAAAATTATGTAGCTATCCTATATTGGTGAGTGTGGATGAGATTGAGAAGGTGGAATTGACATCTATAGGGGAGAAAACTCAAGAATTATCCATTATCCCCCCTTAATCTACAGAAATGCAATCTATAATTACTATTGTAGTATATCAAAGGAAGGACACGATGTCATCACATGTCAACACATTGATGAAAAATATTTTAGTACAAGTTATTTCATTAGTTGAGAAAGATGGGACACAACTCCAAATAGGTCAAGAAGCCAGTCCTACACATATAACACAAGCACAAGGTGACAGAGAGATCATAGAAAATGAGAAGGATAGGACTAAAGATTCAATATTGACTATGAAACCATAGAAAGATATAGAAATTCAAGCATTGGTTACCCTACCAGAGGAAGATATAGAAATTTAGGTACTGGTTACCCTACCAAATACTTCTACTCCTATTCCTAGTCAAGCACTTCATAGGCCAAGTGTAGAAACTACACCATTATAGTCATCAAGGCCTATTCCTAATACATATAAGGTTGATGAGGTTACATCTTATGGTGATATCAACTTAGATGAGGTGATTAAACCTCCAAATTATGACCTTGCATCAATTGCCATAGAGAAAATGAGCATGTTGTAGGATGCTCTAGCTAGAAAGAAACACCAAGAACTACTCAGAAGGGAGCATAGGAAAAAAAAAGAACTACATGATATCAAGGACATATTTCTTAATGCATTTAGCCTACCTACATCTAATGAATTGAATTCAATCATTGAATAGGTTGAAAACATAGTGGAGAAGGTAAATGATGAAGACCTAGACACAAATGTAAAATTATTAGAATGGTCTAAGAAGAAATTTCAAGCCTAGGTAAATGCACTAAGTCAGGTTGAGCTAGCAACCAAAATTGATGGTGTGAAGAAAGTGTTGGAGAACATTTTCTCTCTTTACACCAAACTATGTGACGTAACTTTATTCACACAAGAAGTGCAAAGACACATTGACCACCTAGAGGGAGATTTAAAGTCAATAGGTTAAATCCTACAACAATCTCCTAGTCAAAGCCAGCCTCAGTTTAGAAATTTCTTGTTAGCACAAAGTCAATTAGTAGCATTATAAGCTTAAGATGTCAACATTTGGGATACAGTGATCAGCATCTAGTCCATGTTAACCCCTCACATGGAGGTTTTGTACAAGGAACTAGCCTTTGTAGAAAAATTGATGAAGAAACATCCCCATCTTTCTAATCATGAAAGCCTAGTTAACTTTGTTGTTGAGTTAGCTATTCAAATAAAATCTCTAGAGGTAGCATGTGACAACTAGGATGTAGCACTAAAGCTTATAATGGAGGTCCATAAATCATTCTTGCACAAACACACTATTCGTGTACCACCCATGACATAAGTGTCAAAAAGGGGGAGAATGAATTTTGAAAAAGATAAAATGGGAGAATGAATAAGTTTTGGGGGAGACCAAACCAAGGGGGAGTTGGTACAAAAATAGAGCCAACACAACTATACACTAGATTTACTCAATAAGAATATTTAGATTTAGAAAAGAACAATCAACTCAGGGGGACTTATAAAATTTTGAGGTATGACTAATAAGTCACAAGTTTTGTAAAAATTTTAAGTTTTAAAATTTTGTATGTAAGGTGAGTACTGAATAGAGATTATCTGAGTTATGCTTATAAGATAAGGTTATTTTTGCATGACCAAGTGTCTTTTCCACTCATGCCAAAGGGGGAGATTGTTAATCTCAGATTGGTTTTGACATATGAGTGACCATACATTTAAGTCATTTACCAAATAAAACTTAGCTCATGCCAAATAGGTAATGTATGTCAAGCATTAGTTGTCAGATAGTGTATGCCAAGTGAGATGTATAATATATACTAAGAAAATAGTAAGTGTTGAGTCACTCAATTATTGAGTAGATAGTTGATGCCAAGTGATCAATGGATGCCAATTCAATCAAAGGCCGAGTTGCAACATTGAAGATATAGTGGATGTCAAGCATCAAAGAATTAAAGTGCCAAGCAAATAGTTTAGGACATAGTTTTTTGTAACTGCACAAACTTCTATGTAAACCATGTTTTAGCTAACTTAAGGATTGTTTTGTGATTCTAGATTATTGAAACAATTCTATATTGAGTATCCCTATGTAGTACATGCAACCAATTAGTTAAAGAGATGGATTAAGAAGCAAAATGGATAAATTGCAATCATTTATTCATATCTAACCCTAAGTCTCCAAGGTCTTCTTAAGGAAGGAAAACCCTAAAATATTGTATATGTGAAGAGAGAAGTTTACATGCATAGACAGAGCATTCATTGTGGCTAAGGAGTTGTGAATTGAGATATGAATTGTAAAATTAGTTAGAGGAGAATAGAGGAAAGGAGTTAGAGGATAGAAGTGATACATCTTATTAGAGAGGATCAAACATACATGAAAAGAGGTGATTTGTTATCTAGCAGTAGAGTGCTAACCATAGGATCACTACTGAGACATTCTAACAGGTGAATTAGTTGAATCTCTTAATAGAGTTTTCCTAACAGGCTATTTTAAATCCTTTTATAATGTGCTTACTTCATTGTAAGTTTCAATCCTTTAATCAGGCACACTTCTAATAGGGTTTTAAAATACTATAACAAGGTAAGATCTAACAATCTTGTAAGAGGAATTATCTTTTTTTTTCAAATCTAAAAGAAAAAGGGCAGAGGGTAAGAATCACCACCTTATTTTGAAAAATCAAAGTTAACTTACTGAAGAATGTGGAAGGGGCAAGTACAAGTGCACAAAAACTCACACCAATAGTAGGTGCATGAAAATTTGTGCCATGAATAGGAGTAGCAGTAGGTAAAGAATGTTGGCAACACAAGGCATGGGAAGAATAACCAGTGTTGACTAATCTCAATGGTCACTGGATTATGTATGGTAAGAATTGTTTTTTTTGAAACTCGATCTGGTGGTAGGAAATTTGTTCATCCCAGAAGCAAGTCAATTATTGGTGATTTTTCTAGCCCATTGCTACTTAACCCTACTTATGGTATTGATTATGCATAGCCTTTGGTTGTTTCTTGGCCTAACTCAATACAGATCTAACATCCTCCTTTTGTGTTATCACCTAACAATAATCCTATTTTGGCATGCATTCCTTTCCCTTCTAATCAACCTTGTACCACCTCAAACCCTATGGATTTTGTTCCTCGACCTTCTCACAATGGAATTTTTTGTTCTCATCACGAGCCTTCTTTTGCAACACCATCAGAGCAACCTATTGGTTTCCCTTTCCAAGATCCCTCGGTTCTCTCCTTCGAGCCATGTTATTCTTGGAAGATGTCTATCTTCATCCACAAATTTCACTCATGCAAGATTGTTCTCTTATTGGTAAGATCTAGTCATTTATTCCTATTTTGTAGTTTCATTCTTTGGCCTATGCAAATTGGACTAGTCTAGCTGATATTTGTTATATGGATCATGGCTCAAATTTCTTTATTGTTATGTTCCATTCATCTACAAACAAAACAAGGTTCTTAGTAGTAGTTTCTATTTTTTCTTTGGTTATGGCATTTCTTTGGTTAAATGGGTTCGTAATTTTGAAATGAATGATTCTGTGGACCTTGGTTCCATTTTGGATTGAGATGCCTTCTCTTCCTATTGAATATAGAGATATGGATATCATTGAAGCTATTGCTAATAAATTTGGATCCTTTATTCAATATGATCTCCCTCCTTTTGAAGAACCTCATCAGTCTATTTGTGTTTGTCTTCTTCTGGATACCTCCAAGCCACTACCTCAATTCATTACCCTTCAATCTAACTAGGGTTTATAGAAATAGAACATTATTATTCAAGATGTACGAACTATCTCCCTTTATGATAATCTTTCGGGTCATTTTACAAATCAATGTAAAGATCCAAAATTTTCAAAGTTGGTTTTCTGCAAAGTCCACACTACCTTTCCCTCTCGATGCTCCTAGGTGAATCAAATGGGTCACTCTTCTTCATTCCCCCCCCCCCAAATCCATTACCTAATTTTGATTCCAATCATCAACCAAATGGGGATGGTTCACTGGATAATTTTGGTGATCTGGTAGCTTTGGCAAAATGCCCTATTCCAGATAGTAAACCTCTACCTGCACATAATATGCACTTGGTTCGTAAAAGTCAATTCTCTATTTTTTCATTCTCTTGTATCAGCTCTCTTTTTTGCATGCTTAAAGTATATTTTCCTATTATTATTTTGATACTCAAGGGTGTTGATTTTTCTAATACTTTGTTTCATCCAACCTCTTCCTCCTCTTCTTTATCTACCCCAAAACTAATCAATTCATCATTAAAGGATTTTGTTGTCAAAAAATTAATGTTTTCAAATAACCCTCTTCAATTCCATAGGATGACTTCTTAGCATATGGATCTTATGGCTATTGAGATGTCCTTGGTTGTTCCCTCTTTCTTCTAGAATGATTTTTGTTCTAATATGTAGTGTGTGCTTGATCTATTCCCCCCCCCCCACTTCCTTCTACTCCAAACCCACCTAATTATTTTGTTCACTCTATGAGTGATATTGATTGTCTTCCTATTAAATCTGATTTGAAGAATTCACCAAATGTCTTGAATGCTTCTTTTCTTTCCCATGTTAATGTTGATTGTCCCCCTTCTCTTCTGCCTTATGATACAATTTTCCAACCATTTCATGTTGGTATGGGCACTATTAGCCATTATGTGCCTCCAACTATTGTAGATCTAATGAATTTAATGCTCAAGGAACTTGACAAGGCTACTATAGTTCAAACCTCTTTATCCCCTAACATCAAAACATATGCTACTAAAACTAGAGGCAAAAAGTCTAAAGCAACTAAGGCTTTAGAAGAAATTTTGACAGTGTCCAGTCAACATTGGATACTAAGTTTTCTACTTCAAACAGATGCTCGACAAGGAGAACTAAGGTTTCTCCTTGTCCTCAATGAAGATCCTCTCATGGAATTTTAGAGGCATTAATGCCTCTAACAAGAGATCTAGAATCAAGCATGGGCTTGATCCTTCTGAATATTATGTTGTCCCTCTTCAAGAAAGAAAATTATCTATTGAAACCTTCTCTCTTTCAATGGGTAAATGAACCTCCTAGTAGAATTTATTTGTTGCTTCTAATGGTGCCTCTGGTGGCCTCACTATCCTATGGAATTCTAAGAAAGTGACACTATTTATGTTACAATCTAGCCCCTATTGGTAGTTAATTAGTGTTAAGAATTCTCTTTAACTTTTTTTCTAATTAACTTGTATGGTCCTAGTTCTTCACTAGCTATGTTTCAACTTTGGCAAACATTAGCAAACTTCATCCATCAATTCCCTAATTCTAAATTCCTCTTTCCTCAAGACTTCAATGCTACAATGGGTTCAAATGATAAGGTAGGTGGTATTTCTCCTCCTATGCAGGTAGCTTCTAACTATAAGAATTTCATCCTTGATAATGACTTATTTGACATTCTCCCTTCAAATGGGTCTTACACTTGGACCAATCGTAGGTCTAGTTTCTTGTATATTTTTATTAGGCTTGATAGATTTCTTTGTTCACAAAATTGGAAATTGGAAAATTTCTCCCTATCTTTGGATATATTGCCATTGTCTACCTCTGACCATTTTCCTATCCTTCTAACATTTGATACACCCAACCCTTCTAATATTGCACCTCATAGATCTTCCTTTAAATTTGAATTTGTTTGGTTTAGACATCCTCTTTTTCATTCTCTTCTTAATAAATGGTAGTTATCTGCTCCTAGTGAGAAGGGAACCAAGATGTTCCAATTCTTCAATAAAATGTGGCATACTAAAAAATTGATTAAAGCTTGGAATGTTAATGTTTTCAAAAATATTTTTGATCAAAAATATCAGTTAGAGAAGGATCTAATTGTAGTCAACCATCACATCATAACTTTCGAATTGGATCAAAAATGTCTACAATCTGAATGGGCTTAAATTTGTGCTAGAGAAGAAAATTACTAGAGTCAAAAATCTTGGGAATGTTGGTTACAACTTGGTGATCATAATACTAAGTTTTTTCATTCTTTTTCCAAACACAAGACTGTCGTTAAAATATATTTTTCTATTAAAGATGACAATGGAAACACTTTTACTAATCCTAATGACATTAGGATGCAAGGTGTCAATTTTTTTTTCTAATCTTTTATCTCCCCATCCGTCCCTCCAACCTGATGTTGCTTCTATTGATTTTCTCTTGTATCCTATTCCTCCTCTTGCCACTACATAAGATAATCTTATTTTCATAGCCCCTTTTACTTTGGTTGAGATCAGAAAAGTTGTCTTTTTTTTAGCCCCTAACAAAGCACCTAGCCTAGATAGCTTTACTAGACTCTTTTTTTTTAAAGCTTGGGATGTGATCTATTTTGATCTCTTGGTTGTTCTAGAAGAATCTAGAAAGAATTCAGCTATGCTAAAGTCATTTAATTCTATGAATATTGTTCTTATTCCTAAGATTAATGATCCCCAAACTTTTGATGATTTTCAACTAACATCCATTTGTAATACTATTTACAAGATTTTCACTAAAGTCATCTACCTTCGTTACAACATATTATTCCTAGATTGTCTCTCCTAGATGAGGGGGTTTTGTTCCTGACTGATGGGGCTATTCTTGCTCACAAATATCTACATTACATTCAAACTAAATTGGTCCTTTTTATAAAAAGTATTATTAAAATTTGGCTTTTCCAAAAAATGGTGTAAATGGATTTTGGCTTGTGTCTCTAGCGCCCATTTCTCTATTTTAATTAATGGTCCTACTGCAGGCTATTTCTCTACATCTCAAGGGGTAAGGAAAGGTGACCCATTATCCCTTTCCTTTTTTATTATTATGGTTGAGGCCTTAAGTTGGGCTATTAATGCTTCTCATTTGGCTAGTTCATGCCTAGGTGTTTCCATTCCAGATACATCTATTATAGTCACACACTCTCTATTTGATGATGATACACTTCTCTTTGGTATGGCATCCCTTCTTGAGGCCAAATAGATCCACAAAGTTCTTGATATTTATTGCTTGGCATTAGGCCAAAAAATTAATCCACAAAAATTAAAATACATTTCTTTCATACTGATCCTACTCTTGCTAATAGGATTACTGGGATTCTTGATTTTCCATATCATATTCTCCCATCTACTTATTTAGAGTCACTTTTTTCATTGGGTCAAACAAGGTTTCTTATTGGCAATCAGTCATCAATCAAATTAAATTTAGGGTGTTGGCCTAGAAGGTTAGATGGTTATCCCTTTCTAGTAGAATCCTGTTAATCAAAACTGTATTATTGGCCATACCTAATTATTATTTCTTAGTCTTGCAAGCCCCAAAATTTATCCTTGGTCAAATTGATAAGTGAATCCAAGATTTTCTTTGGACTGCCAATATGATGGGTGAAAAGAAACTTCCTCTCATATCTTTATCAAAAATGTCTTCCTCAACCTCTATTGGTGGTGTTGGTCTTCACAACCTGGTTTCTCGTAGTTTCTCGTAATTTGTCTTTTGGTGGTAAACTTGTTTGAAAATTGTTTTCTCAACCTAATGCTAAATGGTGTTGACTGATGCAAGAAAAATATCTTGATAATCATGACTCAGCTAGAATACTAATAGCTTTGGATCCCCTAAAAGTTTTGGCTATTTGGAATTTTATTGTTAAGTCTCAACATATTATTACCTCCTCTATTTCTTGGGAAGTCCACGATGGTGAATTTCTCAATTTCTTGGCTGGACTCATGGAATGGTTTGCCTCCACTTTACACCATTCAATACTACATTGATATTTGGGAAGTGGCTTAATTACATTAAGAATCAAAACTTGTTAATTATGTCTCTATCATTTATATTCCTTCTAGATCTATCCTTTGGCTTGACTTCTCCCTCCTTCCCATTGATTCCAAGGTTGCTTCTTCTGGTAATCTTTTTCTTCTGAAGTAATCTATTTTCTTTTCTTGATCTTCTAATCAAATTTTTTTGTGTCTATCTCTGGATGGTAAGTATTCTGTTAAGTTCAGGTATGAATTGATTTATGCCTCTCAAAATGTCAAATCTAAACAAAGGGCATTCTATTTTTGTTCACATAAGTCTATCCTTCCCAAGGCTAGATGTTTTACCTAGCTTGTCTAAAGACATCATGTCCTCGCAAGTGAAAGGTTGTCTAGGCTCAACATTGGTAATTTTTTTCCATGTGTGTTATACAATCAAGACCTTGAATCAACCAACCACCTATTTCTTAATTGTCCTTTTGCCAAAATTGTTGGCTCTTTTTCTTGGGAAAGCTTGACTTTCTGATGCCTCTTCCTTCAACTATGTGAGACCTTTTTCAAGCTTGGCTTGTTTTGTATCCCAAGTCCATGCTTTCATGTATTTGGATTTTCTCTCCATCTCTAGTTTTATGGGCTATTTGGTGGGAAAGAAATAAGCATATATTTTTTAATTCCCCTTCTTCTCTATAGATTGTGCTTAATAATTTTCATCATTCCATTGTTGAAGTTATGATTGCTTATACATATAAATTTATGGGGGAGAGGGGTTTCTCTTCTTCGGATAATATTATGTCTAAAAGTTGAATGGGATTGAAGTTCCCTTCTGTCCCCTCTCCCCTTTTTCCTAAGGATAGACTTCAATTTCGAGCCTATGTTAAATGGTCCCCTCCTCAAGTTGGTTTCATCAAACTAAATTTTGATGGCACTTCTAAGGGTAATATCTAGGTAAGTCTGGGATTGATTTTTTTCTTCATGATTAACTTGGCTCTACTATCTTCTTTGAAGCTTTCCCTATTGCCCCTAGTACTAAAAATCTTACTGAAGCTCTTGCTTTGCTATAGGGTCTTTCTTGTGCTAAGAGACTTTTTGTGCATTATATCCACGTAGAAGGGGATTCCTTTGTAACTATTAATGCATGCATTTAGAGAACTTCTTTTTCAAGGCATATTCACTATGTGTTATCATAGATATGGTCCCTTCTTGACTCTTTTCCTAATGTTCTTCTTACTCACACATTCCATGAAGTTAATTCTTTAGCAGACTTGCTTGCTAATTATGGGGCGAATGATTGCCATATTGTTTATCCATCTAGTGATGTGACTCTGGCATCTCATTTGGCAATCTTCAATTTGACACAATATGAATCTATTTAAATTCTTTTTCACCTCTTTTGTGGTTGATCATTATGCTAACTTATTTATTCCATATTATGTCATCTTTGTACAGGTTGATGATAATGAATTGATGTCAATCTTGATTTGATCTCATAATTGTTGATATTACAGTCATGTTTATTATTAGTGACACACATTTATTCAAATTGTAAGTATCTACCAAGCTTATTGTATAATTAACAATGTTAACCAGCCATTTTAGTCTCTACCGAGTTCTATAGATGCTACTGAGTTCAAGGGACAATATTCAATTTGCACTGAGAAATTTCTATCATGATGGTAATCAATAGTGTAAATCAAGCTTCATAAGGTTTATCGAGTTGTGGAGTGCTTACTGAGTTTGCAGTTACAATGATGTGAATCTAGTCTTAATTAAGCCACTCGGTGATAACCAAGTGATTCAATTTGATAACCAAATGATTCAATTTATACCAAGCTCATAGTGATAGCATTGACCAAGCTATGCAGTATGAATAAAGTGATTCAGTTTATATGTCGAGTTTCACGATATTCACCGATTCACTAGTGTAGACCAAATTTAGACTACTTAGAAGTGATTAGTATGGATCGAGCTTCTATGCCTACTAAATGCATGATGATGCTGAACATTGAGTATGGATGTCGAGTATTAGAACCTTGCTGAAACAGTCTTTAGAACCCAAGTTCCTATAGTTTGGGATGACTTTGTGTATTTTGTGTAAACTTGTATTGTAGCCAACTTTGTTAATTTGTAAATTGGATTAGTATATATGTAATGTATTGTATCACATCCAATAAGAAGTAATAATGTAATATACCTAGAAGAGAAGAGAGAAGAGAAAATTAAAAAGGCTACAATAGTATAAGGAGTAGCAAAGATTTATCTATCATAGCAAGATGATCATTACACTCAAAGGAATCTCACTCAACAAAACAAGTTGCAAATTAGAGATCAGCAATTGTTTCATCCTAATAGGTAGATCAATTAAATCCTTTCACAAGGTAGACTTAACATTATTTTTTCAATCTCTTTACCGAGTGCATACTTCATTATATGTTTGTAAATCCTTTTTCAAGGTGGACCTAGCATTCCTTATTGCTCCTAATAAGGTAGATCATCAAAAGTGATCATTGTAAGCCTTAACAGGCCAACTTCATACTGCAGTACTAAAGCTTGTGGGTATCATCCCCACCCCAGTTTTAATTTCTATTTGGAAGGTTTTTTGGGTCACCATATTATGTGCCAAAATTTCTATGAATGCTTTAGTGATTTTAGTTTTTCATGCATACAATTAGATCAAAATACACATAAAGGATTAATTGCTAATAAAGGATTAAAAGTTTAATTGGTTATTGATTCACCCCTCCCCTCTCAGTAACTTAGCCTATCACTTATATTTCCAACAATAATATTTTTCCTTCTCTTTTTCTTTGCACATGTCAACACTTATGTCTAATGTTTGTTTCATGAGTATACAGGTGTTTCGCCAGATTGGCTCATTCCCACTCATTTTCTTAAAATAGATCTTTGTCCTTTGATCGATTTGGTGTACTTCATGATATCTATTTTGTAATCATATTTTTGAATGGGATATTATTGCTCCTTCCCTCCCTATTATATATTTCTCTTTATCTAGGTCTTTTGTCTTATCCCTTACTTTTCTCCTACTAATTATTTGTCATGGCTTTTAGTCATTATGCAAATGAGTTTCAGCCTTTCAATCTTTGCATTCGCCTTCCTACTCCTACACTCCAAGTTCCCCTTCAAGGTCTTATCAATGATGCATGCCTTGTGACTATGTTTAATATTCATTATCTAAAATGTGCTAGCTGTATTCTCTAGCTTATTGGGGAATCTATGTTGTCCTCCCATTTTGGCAAAATTTTATTCCCATCCCAAATTGTCTACATCTTTTGTCCAAACTTACTTGACTTGTCACAATCTTGGTCCTTACTAGTTTAAATTTCTAATTGGGTTATTTTTCCACATTATCTATATGATAATGCCCTTCTTATTGTAGTTAAAAAGTGTGATCTCTAGTAGGTGGAAGCATTTTTTGCTGGGTTATTCCTATGTCAGCTTCTTCTTCATTCAAACAAGCATGTTATGGTCCTTGCTACAATTAAATACTGCATTGTCACTTCTTCAATTTTTTCATTGGATCATCTTCTCAATCGGACCCCTTTTGATGTTGCTATCATGGGTAAGGCTTTTTCACACACTTATGATTTTTGGCATTCTCTCATACTCAAAAAAATCATCCTCCAAGCCGGGGGCTACTGTTGGTTCTCCCATGCCTTTGTCTCCTTTGTGTCACTCAGTGGGTCTCCCTTCAAATGCAACTTCCTCATCTTCTCCCTTTATTTCCTCTCCCCCTTTTGGTCTTGTTAATCCCATTATTCAACATGTTAATATGTTATGGAGTTCATTGTTTTTTCCCCTCCCTCTCAATGTGGCTTTGGGGGTGGTGTCTCATAAGTTTTTTCCAATTCTTTTTCCTTTCTAGCTCTACTAACTTACAAGTTCTTTGATCGATTCTTTCACTAGATATCATATTGCCTCTTGAGGCCTACTGCTCCTATTCATTTTGGTCGGATGCAATTTTGAGATGTCTACATGCATCTTCTTGTCTTCTTCATGATGGCCCATATATGTGGATTAGCTTCACAAATGTACTCTATCTATGTATATCATATGTAATTGGGTTATGGGTGGTATTACTCTTGTAATATACGAAGATATTTTTGCCTAGGCCTATATTTTGTTGGCAATTTGTTCTAAGCCCTTTTTCTATAATCTAGTTCCTTGGTGTCTCTTTGTCCAAGAATCTTGGGTAGCTTTAGGTCTAAATCATATAAACTCTATTCCTTTTTGTAAATGAGTTATGAAAGAAGTTTTATTTCCTAGTTCTTTCTCCAAGAGCCCTTTGAACTAGTTGATTATTAATATAAATGTAGAGTTTTTCCAAAAAAAAAATCTTAGAAGCCTTTAATAGGGTAGACCTTGCATAAGGTAGATCATAGTTTAAGATCAAACATTGTAACCTTCAATCCAAAAATCATCAACAGCTATTTATACAATGCTTAATTTATGATGATATTGTAACCCACTCTTATGTCTATCTTTTTATAATATTCAGCTCCACTCAAACAATCTATTATTTCATATATCCTAGGAAAAGGAGACCTGCACTATTAATCTCTAAGTCATGTTGCATATTAGTATCAAACACTTAGTCATTTCCTAGGAAAATTTTGTCAGTCATCACTACCACCAAGCCACACAATGAAGGCCAAGTGATTTTGAACTCGTTCAAATTTTAGTTTGAGCCAATAAAGTCTTAGGTTGCCAAGCACCCCAATATGTATCAAGTGTCATTTCATGCCAAGTAAGTCAGAATTCAGTAGGCAGTGAGTTAAACAAAGTTAGTGATGAGCATTCAAAAGTTGAGTAACAATATGAATCTTAGTTATGACTGAGCATCAAGATATTCAAGTGCCAATAAACCAATTTTGGTATATGTGTTTGGAATGGCACAAGAACTTATGTAAACCATTTTGGTTGACTTTTGTACAAAATTTATTGATTGTTGAGATAGCTAAGAATTTGATTATGCATTCTTTCAAACATCATTAATCCCTATGAAGGCCGTGTCACCAATCATAAATATGGAAGGACGAAGTGGAAAAGGGAGAATATGGATTGTTGATCATAATCTACAACCTTCTCTAGTTGGTTATTTAAGGAGGGTCTAAACCCTAAATCTAAAGAGACAAAGGAGAGAATTGAAAAGAGAATTATATGTGTGATAGAGGTTATGCTTGATGGTTGGAAGCAAAGATCGAGCATACAAACCTAGTAGTGAAGGATAGAACATAGTTTTTCATATAGGAGATCAAATTAGAATTAGAAAGAAGAGATTTATAATCTATCATCATAGTTTTAAACAAAGAATCAGTTACTAATACATTTTGGCAAGTGAATCAAGCTAAATCTCTTAACCAAGTGGTCCTAACAAGCCTATACAAATCTCATAATAGAGTGCTTACTTAGTTGTAAGTTTAAATCCTTTAATCAAGGTAGACTGGATAACTCTTGTAAAATCTTAGGAGGGAAAAACCCTAATAGGGTAGATCACCAAAAGTCATCAAACATTGTAGCCTTAATAGGCACACTTAATTCTACAGTAGTGAAGATTTGTGAGTGTCATCCCCACCCAACTTTTACCTTCACCTTGGAGAGTTTTTGGGAAACTAAATCTTATATGTTATGTGTTTACATTTACTTTCATGTTCATGCATGTGATGGATAGTTAGATATATTTTAGATGATGGTTATATGATTCATGATACTAATATGAGATTGGTATCTTGCTTTCCAAATAGACTTCCAACAATTGATATCAAATCTTTGTTCTCTTAGAAGAAGTCCAACCACTTGAGTGTTATGGTCTTGGAGATGGAGGCTTATAAGTTGGGAAAGATCATTGAGAATCATAACCTTGACATACAGATCATAATACATTAGCTTGAAGTAGAAAGGGAGGAGTTGAAGAGATCCTTAAAGAAAAGAAAGGAATTGGCTATCCAATAGGATGACACTCAATATCAAGAAGACACTAAAGGTCTACTTGATAATGGAAATTCTAGTGAAAGTGATGTAATAATAGAACACCTATTAAAGTGAAACAACACACTGAATGAAGAGGTAATATCACTAAACAGAAAACATGAAATACAATTAGTAAGATTGTGTGAAGTGACTAAATAGAAAAATAAATTTTAAGAGGATAATGATCATATATCTAGAAGACTTGATGACAAGAATAGTGAAGTGCAAAGGCTTACTCAAAATCAATTTGATATTGCCAATAGGATGCTTCTTACATCTCAAGAGTTCAATAGAAAGGATGTGGAGATTGCAAATTTTAAATTTAAGAATGAGCATATGAGGAATGAGCTCAAAAATGAAAAGGAATTTATTGAAAGGTTGAACAAACCTAAAGAATCTATGAGATGTTATGAAGAGTTGGTGAGGTCACAAAAAGGACCCAATGACACATCTAGTATAGGCTATACCGAGTAGTCATCTAAGGAAGGAGAATCATCAAAGAGTAGAGAGAAAAGAAAGGAAAAGTCAAAGAATAAACATACATGATATCATTTTGGTAAGCAGAATGATAATTTGAGGAATGAACTAAGAAATGAAATTGAATTCATTGAAAGTTTGAACAAACCTAAAGAATCTATGAGATACTATGAAGAACTGATTAGATCACAAAGAAGACCCAGTGACACATTTGGTCTAGGCTATACCAAGCACTTGAGGAAGGAGAATCATTAAAGAGTGTAGAGAAAATAAATGCAAAGTCAAAGAATAAACCTACATTCTATTATTATGGTAAACTAGGCCATACAACAAACATTTGTAGAAGCAAGATTGGTAAGCAAAACCCTAAGCCCAGATTCATTGGTAATTATTTTAACTACAAGAACAAGGACATAAAGAACATGAGTGTAGGTCCAAAACCAACAATACACTAGTTGTACCTATATTTGAAGGTCTTTGCTACAATTGCAAAAAATATGGACATAGATCTCAAGAATGTAGATCCAAGGAAAAACCCAATTGTTTATCCAAGAAGCAAGGGAATGCACCTAAGCAAGGTAACTCCTATAACTAGGATTAGAACATGTGGTAAAACTATCTATACTATGGTGAGTATGTTTATGGTGCATCAAATTGCACAAGGATGCATTTTAGAGGTAAATCTAAAATTTGGATCAATGAAAGTTTATTTTTATATAGTTCTCACAAGTTGGACATGTGAGTAAGAATTATAGAACCAAAGCAATGATCAAAACAAAGGAAAAGGAAAATTTGATGTAAAACAAAAAAGTAGAGAGATGAATCAATACTGGAGAAAGAAGGAAGAAGAAGGAATTAGAAGAACCAATAAAGCTGAGATTACCCAATCCAATGGATCAAGTGATCATACTACTTCTAATTCAGAAAAGAAGATATCCAAGGAATTGCATATTTGAATGTTATATTTTATACCAATTCCTAACATAAGATGTGTTAAAAGGCCATATCTGCATAAATCAAGATGGATTAGGACATATTTGAGGCAAGAATTGAGGAAAGAGGTCATATACATAATTGATGTCAAGTATCAATATTAGTGTCT